>NEWO01001161.1:70481-86299 GCA_003013225.1 Phalaenopsis aphrodite
ACATGTTGATTAACCAAAAATTCACAAAATAAAGGGAGATACAAAGATGAACTCCACTACAAGCAGAACAAAAAAAGAAAAACTTTGGGCTCCTCATTCAACAAAAACAAATTAATTGAGTTCAGAAGAGGGAATTATCTTGAAATGCGTGTCATTGAAGTTATACCCATGAAGTAAAAAGGAGAGGGAGAGAGTGGGAGAAGTAGCAATAGAAATCAGTTGAGATTCAACTCCACAAGTGGATAGGTAATGTGCTGGCCTGTTTCCTTCTCAATAGTTTAAAGTGAAGAAAACCTCAAATTCCTAATCAAATGCTTCATTTAACTGATCCATTGTTGAATTTACCATGGGGGGTGTTCGTGTCTAACATATATTCCACCGGAGGGAGGAGACAACAACAACCTGAGTTTGTTTCCAGTTGTTAGATTTTGTCGTTGTTAGTGCCCAAAACAATGCAACCATTGCATCGTCAGCATTGGTGGGCGATTTAAAATATAATAGACATCTTTCTTTATGGTTCCTAAAAACTTCGCCAATACCAGCCCTTTGTGGAGTGAAACTACCATCTGTGTTCACTTTAATAAAAGGGAACAAAGGTTTTTTTCCTGATCACTTTCAGCAACTTGAAATTTTTCTGTTGGACACTTCTGTAGATATTTAATATATTTAAAAAGTTTTCCATTGATTCTGTCTGCTAATATAGGTAAGGCAGTTGGATACCACCTTGTCCACACCAGCAAGATGGTCCCAATGTTTAGCTTGGTTCCTTGCAGTCTAAATAAACCAAGTAGTGATAAAAGGAATACATCACAGGTTCTGTTCACACCACCCCTTCCAACAATCTGTGAGCAAATGTCATTCAAGTTGTATGGTATTGATGTTTAAGTTTTTTTTGTAAATCCCTCAAGATGTGTTGGGAGTGCTGCATTTGAAGAACGGGTGTGGGATGGATTTCATGTCTTCCTTACACAGGTGGCACATAGATGGGCCTCTCAATCCCTTTAATTTAAGTATGCTATATGTTGACAGTAAGTTGTTAAAAGCTCTCCAAGAGAAGAAAGACATGGAGGGTGTTAGGAACTGTTCCCCCAAGCACTCTCCCCAATCTACCTTGTCCTAGCGGTAATTCATTTCATAAAGGGTTTTGGTTAGACTGTGGTAGGAGCTAGAACTAGCAGCCAAATGATCATTTCTGGTTATGTCAAACTGAATCTTAGTGACTTGTTGAATTGAATTTTCAATTAATAAAGTTTTCAGACCAAGTATGGTCCTCCCAACAAATTTTTCACCATCATATTTTTGTTATTGATCTCATGCAAAGATTCCAGGTTGTTTTCAAGACACAACCTATCCAGCCAAAAGTTTATATTCCCTTGGCCCAGTTCTCATAAGAATAGCTTTTCATCACCTTCTCTAACTTTTAGCAGGTTCTTCCAAGTTCTAGAGTCCCCCAATTTTATAGTTATGGAGTTAGGATGAACAAATCTACAATATTTGACATGCATAAATTGAGCCCAGAGGGTATCCTGCTGTCTGAACTTTAACCACAGTCTGCACAGACTTATTTGCTGAAGTTTCTCAAGCCCCTTAAACCCCAATCCACTAGCATAAAAGGGTTTAACCACTTTCTGCCAGCTGGCCCAAATCATCTGCTTTCTTTGCCCAGGTCAAAGGAATCTATTGAAAATTCCTTCAAGCAATATCTTAGTACTCTAGTTCATTACTGCCACCTGTAGAATATAAGTTGGAAAAGTAGTGAGGAATGTCCTCAGTAGGGTTATCCTGCCCCCATTGGAGAGGAAAGAATTAGCCTAACTTTAAAATTGGGAGTTTGTTTTATCTAACACCTCATCAAATTGTGTGAGTTTATTCCTTCCCTTAGATAGTTGGACATATATATATATATATATATATATATATATATATAACCTACGCATGCATCATATCTATCCGCCCTGTTTTCTATTCATGCATGCCTTAATACATATATATATAATAATAATAATAATAATAATAATAATAATAATAATAATAATAATAATAATAATAATAATAATAATAATAAACCCTCTCTCTCTCTCTCTCTCTCTCCCTCTCCTCTCTCTCTCTCTCTCTCTCCCTCTCTCTCTCCCATGCCTATAGCAGATATAATATAAAAAAAATATCTCTCTCTCTCTCTCTCACTCCCACACTTCTTCCTCCTATAAAAGCACACCATCCCTTCTTCTCTACACAACAACAACAACAACCCACTTCACCACTTCCCCCCACTCTTTCTCCTTTAAGTTACATAACAGCAGCTCCCTCACCCCCTCCCTTGTCGGAAACCGAAGAAATCGCCAGAAAAGCTGAAACCAAGCAAAATTCCGGCGAACCTCTAACCCGACGTAAAAATCATGTCAATTCAATGTCTTAACGACTTGGTTACTCTTAAAGTGGCATAATTATTCAAACTTAAATGAGGATAAACATCTTACGCTTAGGTATATCTCTTCAATTGAAATAAAAATCCTGAACTTCTCTTCCTTTCAGATTGAAAAATAGAACATAATACACCCAAGTATCCGTATTAATGTGATCTACTCTTTGAGCTGAACAAAACAAGCCCAAGGACGTAAAATTTCATTGAGAATTGGAGAAGAAAGAAGCCTGAGAAATTTCAGTTGTCGGTTTACTCCGTGCGTGTGTAGCTGGTGTCGCGCGACGAAGAGGAGAAAATTTGAGATTATTTTTTTAATTCCCAAAATTATGACTTAACTTCTAAATTACATAAATTTTCGTAGAAAACTCCAAAACATAAACTGAACGATGCTACAAACTCAAAAAAATGAGGAGAATTTTTCAAAACAAAAATCATAACTTTTCATCAACTAAATATTTTTAAATTAATTTTTTAATTTTTGGCATATTTAAATCATAAATATTAAAATATATATGAAAAAAATATGAAATTTGGCACAGACATTAAGTGGCTTGGAAACAACCTTCTTGGATTTTTTCAAGTCATTTTGATTCTTCTGTAAGGGGATTTCTTTTTTTAAGTGAAACGGGAAAAATAAGAAATGTGGAATTTCAAAATCATCCGTGATTTTGTTCTTTGACTTTAAACAGATCTTTGGAACCATAAAACCATTTTTAATAATCATAATTCACCAATTAGAGGAGTAGGTTTGAATTAGGTTAGGTTAGCCTAACCTGAGCTCAAGTTAAACCTAGTATAACTAATTTAGGGTTCATGTCGGTCTCCTCGCATTAATGGGACTGATCTGAACTCATCCCCTTATGGTCAACCCGATTTAAACCCAATACTTGGTTAGTCAACTTCGGGGTTACATTAGTTAGCCAATAAACCAATAGGATTAATTAACCTAAATATTAGGTTTGTTAACTCTAAACCAATATGATTAGTTAACCTAAACTCTAGGTTAGTTAAACCTAAACTAATATGAATAATTAACCTAAATATTAGGTTAGCTAACCCTAAACCAGTAGGATTAATTGACCTAAACCCTAAGTTAGTTAACCCTAAACAAGTATGATTAATTAACCTAAACCTTAGTTAGTTAACCATAAACCAACAAGATTAGTTAACATAAACCTTAGGTTAGTTAACTCTAATCCATAAGATTAGACAAGCCTAAACCTTAGGTTAGTTAACCTTAAACCAATAAGATTAATTAACTTAAACCTTAGGTTAGTTAGCCCTAAACCAATAGGATTAATTAATCTAAACCTTAGGTTAGTTAACCATAAACAAATAGGATTAGTTAACCTAAACCATAGGTTAGTTAACCCTAATCCAACCTTGATCTTTAGGCTAAACAAACTTGAATCATAGCTTAGCCTTAAGCTAAACCTACCCCAAACCTTAGGTTAGAACCTAATCCATAGGTTGAACATAGAAGAACCTTTTAGGTATAACCTTAATCCTAAGTTAAACCTAAACCCCTCAACTTCAAAAATAATTAAGAAATAAAATAAAACGCATTGGGAGGGCTAAAATTTACATAAAACATATTAAAACTTGATCTTAAACCAAACAAAAAGCAACAAAGCCTTAAAGCATGGCTTTGTGGTTAAGTCAGCTTCAAAGTCATCAAAGTCACGTAAGTAATAATAAGTAAACAAAAAAACTAAATTAAAACACTTGAAATCTGAAAAAAAGTTGTAAACAACCTAAAACATTTCAACCCTAAAATTTATAAAGTAAATCAAGAGTTAATAAAAAATCACGAAGGTCACATAAGGCAATTTACAATGATTTCTTGGACGATGCATTCTATGGATGTTGACAAGAATCTTTCGGTCATGGTGGGAAACCACCTTTCAAACTAAGTAAACAAGGGCATCCAACAACCCGGGACAACGGAGCCATAGACATCTTGATTGGGTTACCAAAAAATAAATAATTAAAATTTAATAAAAAAATGATAAAACATTGTTTCTTTATTTTCTCTATTTATTGCTTTATGTATCTCAATGTATATTCTTTTACCACTTTTATCAAACATAGAATGCAACTATTATGAATAAATAATGAGGGATAAAAGTTGCTTAGACTAGGAAGAACCTAGAAATCATAACACTAGGAAATTACTTAGCATAAAAGAACTTAGCTTTGGCATAGGCTTGAACCTTACCTCCACTACCCTTTAATTAATTCACTATAAAATTATCGAAACAAATAAAACTTTTAATAATAAAATTGGAGGACGTGAAGACTTGAAGACCTAAAGGCATTTTAGTATGGAACTTGAAGTAGACTTCGTAGGCAGCTCATTCAAGGCCCTTTCTTTAGTTTAATTAAAAAACATTAAGATTTTGAGGTTGTGTTTTATGACATAAAACCTCTATTTTTTTTTAGGCTCCTATATAGTACTGATATGCAGCATATCCTAACGTTTTTAGGATTTTGAGGCAGTCACACGACGTAAAACCTCCTATCTTTCTATGCTTTTTGTGTAAATAATCTTTACACAATCTAAGCCCTAATTAATATAATTAGCAAAAGTTAACTTAGATTAATATCAACCTAAATTTATCCAAACATTAGGATATTTTTGGGGATTACCAAGAACCTATTCTGGATCTTTAATCTCCCCTACTTTTCTTCCTTTGATTCTTAAAAAAAATCTTTCACCTTTGAACCAATCGCTATTGGAAACTTCACAATCATGTTTGTTGAAAATCCTTCCTTTTGAATTCATGAGAATTAAAAATTCTTGATTTTTATCGAGAGTTTTCTTAAGTCATATATTCGCTTAAGATGTACTTAACTATAGGGGCTTGCCCTTATAGGGAACTTAAAAGAACCCAGACTTAAAATAAACCCTATTTGACTCTCACATCGAATAAGGGAATTTGTCGGTCATCATGCAAACTTGTAGATCAAACAGAAGTCATTTATTTCTATAGTTTATTTAATTGAGCTTATTATCAAGTAGTGTATTACCTTTTAGGGTGGTATATTACTCGTGGTTAGCTTGATTATCCAAACTATAGGAATCATTAGGATCAGTTTCACCCCATTTTCTTTAATTAAAATACCTATTTTCTACATACTATCTTACACTAAATCAAACCGCACCCAGCCGTGTGGCAACCGACAAAATTCAAGGGTATTTACAACTTTATGGGATCTAGTTCTTAAAAAAATTTGGGTATTCTTTCTCTAATTTTTATTATCTACAAAGACTCTGAAGTAAAGTATGAAACTTAGGAGGAACAGTTAAAGCCACCAAAGCTTGTTGGAAAGGCTAATGTGGATATTTTTGGAAGATCTAGAGATATAACTTCTAATATTTCATCTACTTCAACTTCTAGACCTTTTGCCTCTAGTACTTTTATTCTACCTCCTAATTTTTAGGATGTGATGACTGAGAGATATTTGAAACACTAGTCTGAGTTGTTGTTTATTCAGTGTCAAATGCAAGATATTGAAGACTGATTGATCATATAGAGCAATGCATACAGAGAAAGCACGAATATGGTGTGACTTATGATGAATCATTAGTGAAATTTTTGAAGGGTGATTATTCAGTTGAGTTTCCTTCTTCCCCTCAATTTTCTCCACATGCATACAGTAAGTCGATGCATGAATAAATTCCTAATGATGATGTTGATGATGAGGAGGATGATTAGATAGAGTTTGCTTTTATGTTATTGATCTTTCATGTAGACTTTCTCTATTTAGACACTTCTTGTATGTCTTTATATAAGATGATGTAGTTGCACATTTTTTTAATGCTTTACTATTAATGTTGTTTTATTTTAGTTTATATTGCCTGAGTGTTAGAGTAGTCTTATACGTTGCACTTTCTACACTATACCGGTTGATTTTTAGATGTAGTACTACTTAACACAAGTTACTACTTATACCTCTATTGTTTACATTTTTAGTACCCTATTAAAGTTGATAAAATTTTATCTCTTCATACTTTTTTTATACTTTAATGTTTTACACAATTTAAAATTTCAAATTTTGGGGAGAGAAAAACTTTCTTAAACTAAACATTATTTGTCTCCAATAAACTTTATATTTTCAAAATTATTTTAACACAACCTGTGGTATATAAAGTTAACTTTATATAACTATATTTTTAATTTTATAAATGTTATAGTAAATTGAAGTAAAAGTTTTTAGTGACAAAGGGTAGATCTAAATTTAAGATATTTAATATAAAGTTATAGGAATATGCTTTTACTATTCAGAGTAAGTAAAATTGATTTTTTGAAATATTAAGGATTGTAGAGCTATGCTTTTAAAAAGAACTCGAGTCTCTATGAAAAATTATTATGACACTAATACACATTTTTAAGTAAGGAAATGTGGGAAGTTTTTAATTTTAGGAAGAGTATAGTGAAGTTCAAAATTATTAAAAGGCTATCAAGATATAATAGTCCTCACATAAAAAAGAAGAGAAAAGACAGGATTGACAGTGATACTAAAATGAAAAAGAAAAGCTGAATCAAAAGATAAAGAAGAGAAAAAAAATGAAAACAATATGTAAGGAGAAGCTTGAGGAGACGCCTTATTAAAAATCGGCTTCACTTGAGTTTTCATAAAGGAAAAGTCTTGTTTAAACTTCTAAACATTTAAAAGTATTAGACTATTTACTAGTAGAGTTCTTCTATAATTCTTTTCTTTTAATTCTTCTAAAATTCATTAGTCTGACAAATTACAGTTAATTTTTGAAATGAATAGAAATCCAGAAATTCTAACTTGAATATTGGATATCTTTATAATTTAGTTTTAAATTTAGTTATTTAAAACTTTTCTAAGAGTTTCATTATCACACTTAAGTGACAAAACTATAAGAATCTTTAAGTAAAATCCATTGACATAATTTATTATATTTTCTCTGGATAGTACAAGTATTACTGAAAGACAAGTAACATTTATGTTTGGGGGAACTGACACAGCTCAAAATTACCTATTTTTATCTTTGTATTTCAACATTATTTTTAATGATATTGCCCTTAAATGAAAGGAATTTTATGTGTTTTCGATTTCAGGTACAAGAAATAGAGTTTAATAGAAAAAGAAGCAAAAATAGAGAAAAAATGGGTTAATTAAAGAGAAAGTCACAAACGGTGACCTGCCTCGTAGGTGCCAAAATGTTCTAAAAGGCCAACACCTAGGAGTGACAGTTGGGCACCTAGGCACCAGAAATGGTGTGCCCAATATTCATTAAATTTGAACGAATTTTGAAAAGGTGTCTTAAGTGACCCTTGGTTACTTTTAGAGCTCTATATATAGAAGGCATTTCTACATGTCTAGGGGAGGAGAAATAATTATTTTAGACTACTATAGGGGTGGGCAGCCACTATAATGAGTGTGTGGTGATTGTAGAGTCTTATGTGAGTGTTGTGGAATCACATAAGAAAAAAAATTTTAGAGGATTTCTTAAGGGGAAAATTGAGAAAGGTATTTGTATATTTCTTTAACATTTATTATATAAACTTGGTTTTTACATATTTGATGTTTTGTTTTGTTATTCCTGTGATTTATGAGTAGTTCTCTTTTCTTTTCTACTTGCAATAAGAAGTAATTATTTGTGGGATTAGAATGTTTTAAATATTTCTTTTACAGAAACAATTTGTGATGGTATTTTTACCAGTTCTCATTTACTTTACAAACTTGCCATTTGTGATGTTAAAACAAGTTGCAAAATATAATGACTCAGAAGGGTTATGATTTCACCAACTAATGAGTACTACACTAAACCATGGAGGAAGGAGATAACAAATTTAGCAGGGGAGTGCAATGTCCACATTATTTTTGTTTGAGGAGTTGCCCGTAAGAAGTTTTCGGTCACCAAAATCGAAATCCCGCCGCTAGCTTAAGAAGGACATGTTAATATTTAGAAAAATATGAAATCAAACTTACCTCATATTATTCATAGTTTAAATAAAAGAGCGTTTTACCTCAAACCATGTTTCTATCCCAAAGGATAAACACAAAAATTGAGGATGAGACTCGATCAAATAAACTGAGAAATATAAGATGTCTGTTTGGTCTATGAAATCGTTTTATTTGTCAATAATTTCCCCTATATAATATAAAGAATTAAATAGGGTTTATATTAGGCTGGGTTCGGACGAGCTTCATATAAGGGCAAGCCCCTATAGTTAATTACATCCTAAATGACTGAAGTCATCTAAGAAAACTCTAAATAAAAATCAAGAAATATTATCTTCAAGGATTTCAAAAGGATAAGACTTTTCAACGATATCACACAAAGAGGTGTGAAATGGGATTGGTTCAAATTTGGAGTATTTTGTTTTTGGAATCCAAAGGAGGAAGAACTAGGAGATGTCATAGATCCAGAGGAGAACCTTGGTGACCTCCTAAGCTATCCTATTATTTGGCTTCAGTTTTGCGGAGAAATTAATTAAGTTTTTCATCCTGCCAATTTTTTTTGTTAGGGCTTATATTTGTGTGAAACGATCACACAAATAGCCTAGAAGATGTGTGGATTTAGGTCATGACGAATGACAACCTCGGAATTCTAAGGCGAGTTAGGGCTTAGATTGCGCAACATGATTGTGCAAAGGCTTAAATATAGGGTGAGGATTTATCTTGCATACAACCTCGAAATCCTATGGCTTGTTGGTTTAATTCTAAGGAAGGAAGTTGGTTTAGCTGATGTGGACATGTTTTGTTGTTAAAGATATCCGTGCTGCCCACCATGCTAGCTACAAGCTCCTTGCGTCGATGAGATTGAGTTTTCTAGGGTGTCAAGTTATGATGTTAAATCAGGTGTCCGTATGGTTGAAGTTCTTTAAATTTTATGGGGCATGTTAAGGTTTATTAGAGTGACACCGGTTAGAATTCTATGGTTCCTTCATTCTTGCTCCACTATTTTCTATTATATTCACTTAGTCCAAATGAATTTACTAAACTCAACTTAATGAGTTTCGTACTTTCATTCAGACCATGGGAATCCTTGTTAGAAACTATAGGTTACCTTCTCCGAGGGATTCCCAATCATTCGATAGAGACATCTTTATTTAATTATAGTTATTGTTTTGTGTGATTTTTGTGATTAAATTTTGAGTTGTCTTATATTTTGGATGTTGTGGAGGTGAATTTTATCTTGGTTGATTTTAGTTTAGGTTTTGGTTTTGGTTCTATGGCTATCCTAGCAGTTTTAGTTTTCATGCAGGATGACATTGTTGTTTAGCATGCAAGTTTGTGTTAACATCAAAAGTACAAGATGAAAGTACAAGAAAGATGGCACTGTAAACGGTAAAAGCGTACCTAGCAAGTTTTCTCGTTCCACTTTCTGAAACTCAAAATGCATGTCAGGGCATTTTATATGAAGCGGGAAAGTAAAGTTTTGGTTACCTAAACCCTAGGTCATATCTTGGTGGGCTCCTATTAGTTTGATTAAGGATGTTTTTTATTAAGCAAAACATATTAAGTTTAGTATACCTCTGAGGTATCCAATAAGTCTAGAGGAAGAAGCAGGTCTATGCTTCCCTCTCACTGCGAGGTGAAAAGTCTCGAGCTCATTTAAACTTATTATGTTGCTTAATAATACATCCTAGAAATACCTTTAATGTTCAATGAACAATAATGTTTCAATTATCCTTAAGAGTAGGGTAATTAAAATTTGTGATTTAATTTGAGAATTATGTGGGTGAAAACCCTTAAAGAGGCAAGTTAGTGTTATCAAAGACACTCAGCCAATTTTAATTTGGGCTTGTAGTGTTCCAAAGGTGTTTAATTTTAGCTATGTCCACTTTTCTAATCCTTATTTAACAAATTTTTATTTAGCTTAGGTCACTACTAAGCCTTTAAGATTTTGGTGGATGTCTCAAAAAGAGATTAAAATTTGAAGTGATGATGATTCATTTTTGAAAGTCATTTGAGCATCAAATATGAGTATTAAATTAGTGAGTTATTAACACCTAAAACTATACCCCTATTTGACTGGACTTCAAAATTTTAGTAATTTTAAGGAAATTACAAATTAATCCTTTAATTAACAAAATTGAGATTGGTTTATATCAATTAATCCCCTTTTAGTTTCAATCATCCAAATGAATTAGTTAAAATCAGAGGTTACCCTTTTCTCTCCTTCAATTAAGCCTAAATGTTAATTAAAGCTACATTTCCAAAATTACACTTTTGCCTCTAAGAATCTATCACTTCATAGTTTGTCAAATTTAATTCAAATGACTTTAGAAATTTCATCCCACCTCAATTATGGGTCAATTAAGACATGAGAGGAGAAAATATGTTTTTTTCAAAATTTAATTTAATTTCCATAATCTTTTTTATGAAAAAATAGGATATTTCAAAGAAAATTCCATAACTTGACCAAGACAAAGCCTAATCCCATGAAAAGTTTACTAGAGGTAAACCTAGATCAGAGAACCATTTGGACCAAATTGCATGATTTTTTGAGTATTTTTTCTGAATTATTAGAATTATTTTAAATTCTGGAGCATTTACTAATTATAAAATATTTTAATAGTTGAAAATTAAGTTTTATGTTTTTGAAAAATCTTCTTGAGGTGAGAGAACCTAGGGAAGCAAATTTTACATTTTTCTTATTTTTCTTTGATTTATTGGAATTATATTGGTGAAAATCCATTTTTAGCCCTTAAAAATTATTTTTAAACTTTAAAACTCAATATCTTCACTTTGAAAATCAGGAAAAAATATTCCAATTGTTCCTAAGTGCTTAGAAAATAATTTAGTACATTTCCATGAATTTTGTTAGCTTTGTGATTTTTATCATTTTTAATTATTTAAATATTAAAAATAAGCTTGAAAATGGAATTTTTTATTTTAATTTCAAATTTATTTTTTGAAAATTCCTCTAATCATAGAGAACTCTAAAAACCAATTTTTATAATGTTTTTGAGTTATATTTTAATCATTAAAAATTATTTTAGCATTTAACTTGAAATATCAATTGGAGTTACCAAATGAGTTCAAAATATTTTGAATTTTTTATGAGGAGTTCTCTGAACTTTGAATCTTAGTGGAGATTAAAAATCAAGTCATTTAGATGTTTGTGTTACCCAAAATTAATTTTCTTTGTGTTTTAGGGTTGGTGGAAATCAAGTGCATTTTTAATGACTTAACCCATGAAATATTTTCCAAAGGGTTCTCTGGTCATAACAAACTTTCTAGAATTTTCTTGGAATTTTCTAAGCAACATGCTAATTACTATGATTAATTTATACAAATAATAGACATAAACTTGAAAAATATGGATCTTTGTCTAAAGATCCTCTCCGACTTAGAAAAAATCAAGGAATTTTTTCTAAGACAGAAGCAACAACATGCTAAAATTTTAAGTCATGGTGAAATGTCTACATCCATGGAGAATCAAAAGATTCAAAATAGTATTTAATTAATTAAAAATAAAATATGCATCAAATAAAATTCAAATTATTTCCACATTGCTCTCCTCTATTCACTGAGCACTAGGGTATTTTTATTTTATTTTTGTGATTTTTCTACACCAAGATATGAATTTTCAAATTTTATGGACATTTTTTTATTTATTTAATTCCCTATTTATCTATTTAATTGTGTGGCACCACCTCATCCTAGGAAACTCCGAAGCTCCATGCGGCGCGCTCCTATTTTACACCGTCATCCATCTCAACAGTGACTAGGCTCGCAGCTCATGTAACGGAGCATTGTTTGACTTTATCTCATTTGTTGATGAGATAAACATGCGATCAGATGGTTCTCTATCATCATCCTCAATGGCCTAGCTCGAGAACTGTCCATCTTCAAGACTAGATTCCATGAAATTAGGCCTAATCAAGTGGAGAATCAAAATAGGCTTGGGCAGAGAGCAAGTTCAATACATTTGCTCTAAGAAGGGATGCTTCAATCAGAGGTGCTCGACACATTTATTGGAGTCCAGTGACGCTAGAAATTGAGCCTCTTACTATTGTGAAAGGTCTAGGTATTAATTCGACCAAGCTCGATTTTAGGTGTTAGTCTAGAGCTATATCAATGTCTCTGTGGAAGAGGGATTTGATGGGCCTTCTCCTTCTTTCACTATGGTGAAGGTGTGGGTAAGTTTAATTTGACTTTGGTGGATTGTGGAGGTGTGTTGAGCTCTGTCCTTATTTTAGGCAGAAGTTTGAGCTCAAAATTAAGCTTCCACAATGGGAATCAGTGAGGGAAAGTGGTTGGCTTGAGCTGAGGAGGTCTCAAAGAGTCTCTGTGAGCAATTTGGAGAGATCTCTCTGAGAAAATTTCAACTCTCCTCCCATGGCCATGGAGGGGAGCTTTTTATAAAAATGACTTAAGGGTGGCTATCATGGACAATTAGGAAGTGAAAAAGATTTTTATGTAGAGGGCAGAGAGGCTCTAACATTTGATTTGGACGATGTGGCCTCTAGGTTTGAAACGAGTTTGATTCCATGGGGGTGACTCACAGTTTTGGTTTTTTTCAGCCACTAGGCCGACCGGCCAGGCTAGGAGAGGTTGTTAGGTGGTCAAGTGAGCTAGAGGAATATGTCAAAGGAATTAAATGAGCTGAGGTTTAGTTTTGGCAAAAAAATCCAAGGCTTAAGAAAATATGGAATCAAAATCCCTTGATTTAGGAGAATTTTGGTCCATGGATTAGTTTAGGTGGTTTTATGTGGTTTAGCTTGGTCACTAGGGTCCAACTAATGGTTGTGGAGTTATTAATTTGGTGGCTTTGGGGTGGTTTGGTTAACTTTAATGCATGGGTCTAATGTGGGTTAAAATGACCAAAACTTGGCTTTGGGCTAAGTTAGTAATGACCTTGAGCCCAATTGATTAATCAACATTGTGTAGATGATTGAAATCAAGATTTTTGGTGATGGATTGGAATGATTTTAAGTTCAATTGGAGGGTTAGTTTTGAGGATTTTAGGAATTTAGTCAAATTGGGCATGTTAGACTAGCCTTGGGCTTAGATGTAGCTAGGCTTTGAATTTAGCTCAATTAAATGTTCCAAATGATCTAGGGAGATGTTATGAAGATTTTTCATGAAGGAATGGACTAGAAATTTTATGGCTAAGGTATTCAATTTGGTGGAATTTTGAGACATAGCCAATTTGGAGAAAATTTTAGGACTTTTGGGCTTAAATCAAAATTAAAAGAAATTGAGGCTTCAACAAGGCCAATTGAAAGTCAAGTTTGATGTATGAGAATGTTATGAAGAGTTTTCCACATAAGTTATGGCAAGTGGAGTGGGCTATGTGTTTAGTTGGGTGAGATTAGGTCATGTGATAAAAATTGGGGCTTTTTATTGGATCAAAATTTGGCTCCAAGAATGGGCCAATTAAGCCTATATTTGATTAATATTGGTCATATTAAAGTTGAATTTGAGTTTATAATTAAAATTTGATGAAATGGAGACCAATTTGATGGACATTTGAAGTAGATTTGGGGAAATGGGCCCCTTAAGGGAAATTTAGGGTTTTGGTCAAAGATGATCAAATTAGCCAAATTTGGTCATGTGGTAGTTGAGAAAAGTGAAATTGAGATTATTTAGAAAGTTTTGGAAATTTTTGGGATTTTTTGGAATTTTTTGGAATTTTTTTAATTTTGGGCTAAGGAGGGGCATTTTGGTAATTTGACAATTTTTAGTGATTTTGGGTAATTTGGGAATTTCAAAAGGTTTGAAATGAATTTTGAACAAATTTTGGTATTATGGGTAAATTTGGGAATTTTGGCCAAATTTAGGGTCCCAAGGGTATCTAGGTAATTTGGGGGAGTTTAGGGGCAAAATGTTAAGTTTGACATTTTGGTAGAGTTGGGGTGCCAACCACCATAAATAAACCATGGACAAATGGAAACCCCATTTGGGTCCTCTATGTATTGGTCTTAGCTAAACCCTAGCCTAGGGCCAGTGAGTTTAGGGGACCATCTACATGAGTATCCCTAAAGTGTCAAGGGACCAAAGTCAAAAAATTTTGGTTTGTGCTTGTGCGTGGTTGTGAGTGAGGTGATTTTAGGTGCCTGCCTTAGCTCTAAACCAACACCCAGGGTCAACCCTAAGGTCAAACAGTCTTATGGAAACTCTCCTTGAGCTCTCCCATAGTGACCCCACCTACTAAGTACTAGAGGTTAGGACCAATATGTAGAACTTCAAGTTGAATAAAGAGGAGTTTGGAATTTCTAATGGTGAGGGTTCCTTTTCTAATTTTCTAGGAATAATCAACAGGAACTCCTATGGCTAGACCTTACGATATTAAAGAAGTAAACTAAACCTCAAGCAAAAGTTAGGTTAACATGCAAATAGATGAAGAGATGAGTTTTTATCAGTGTAGAATTGGTGTTTCTTGGGTGATAGGCTAGATCCTTTACCAATTTGGTCTATTGTTGGAACTAAGGGTCCCTGATAGGTCATATAGAGAGGCTAGATTCTACTCAACACTACCACATAAGCTGGAATTAACTTTAGATTAGCTAATGTTCTTTATGCTCTGAAGGCGTAAAGAATAGGTATGCTCAAATTTGTCACAATATCTCATTTTCATCTTTAATCATTTGATTCCTGCACTAATTTACACTCTCTTTGCAAGGGAAAAGACTTTTTTTATTAAAATTGTACTTCCTTATACATTTTTAATTTAGAGACTTTGCAATAACTTTTAATAGAAGTAGCTACTTTAGTTACACCCTTTTACAAAAAGTTTAATATTATTCTCCTGTAAATTTAGTTTACAGTTTAAGTAGAAATATTTTTAAGTTAGCGTAGTAAAATTCTTATTTTCCCTGTGGGGTTGATACTGAGATTTTTAAATAAAACTCTATATTACTTGAAACAATACGTAAAGTTTCATAGTACCCCTAGTGTGTAATCTACTTTATCAACTTTAGATAATTTTTAATTTTGCACATTTGTCACTGAATATAAATTGGATCAATATTTTGGCCACATTTTTAAACTTAAATACATAATTTTTGGTTGAATCAACCATCTTGAATGGTACCCTTTACCAATGCTTGTTTGACCAGATTTGTTTGCGATGTGTTGGAAAGGACGTGATTCAAGAAATCTTGACTAAGGGTCATGACAGTCATTGCAAGACTTATCAGTCAAACCCCAAAATGAAAGCCAAAATCAAGAGACTTGAGTACTATTGGCTTTGAATGTAAGATTATGACAACCAATGCCATCATTGATAGGGTTTCAGTCCAGTACCACGGCAGCCCCCAATTACACTTCATCCAATAGTGGTATCAGGGCACTTCGAGGCTTGGGTTACTAATATTATAGGGACTATCAACCCTCCGTCCTCTAAAGGATATCAATTTATATTAGCAGCCACCAATTACTTTACAAAGTGGATGAAAACCAT
>NEWO01001161.1:104490-122149 GCA_003013225.1 Phalaenopsis aphrodite
GATAAGTATTTTAATTGTATTTTTATTTGAATCTAGTACTTTATTTGTATGGTTTCAAAGTCTTGTTCAAAGAAAAGTTCTTGTTGTTTCTCCATATTCAGTGAGTAGTTTTCTTTACTCTTCTCTCTTATAATGAATAAGTGTGCATGTGTAGCATATAGACTTGAGTAGTGTGAGAATATATTGTGAAGTTTTTACTTTGTTCTTCATTTACATGTAAACTTGATCAACTTGCATCTTAATATCCATTGTGAGAACATGTAAGATCTGTGATGCTATTATCTTAATCAAATATGGTAGAATCACATGAAATTGTATGGATGAGAATGTAGTCCATATGATTGAGTGCAAATAAGTTGGAAAATAATCTTTGATGGGTATAAAATTAGAGGACTTTAGAGTGATAGGCTAAAGCCCCATAATATGGTCTATTGTGTTAGGTTTTGATGCGAGATGTTAGCCTCCAGGTGGAAGGATAAGAAGGAACACTAGAGTGAGAGCTAGTATCTTCCCTGCCTAGCCCGTTTTCAGAACTATTCAAATTTTAGATTAACCAATGTTCTTTATAGCATCCCTAGTAAGGGTAAAGAATATAATTGCTCCTACATAATCTCTTTCACTACTTGCTTTACTTTTACACTTGTCACTAATTTCATTACACAAGGAATGGTACTTTTAATATATTAAAACTTACATTCTAATTTTCACTAAGTATTTTAGTTTAGGAGTAGAAGTAGTATTGTATTATAATTGTAGGATAAAATCAAAACAAAACTTTTAGGGTGTGTTATTCTTGACTAGAACTTCTTTTAAAAGCCATCGTGATTAACCTCAGTCTCCGTGGGATCAATATTTGAAGCTTAATAAAAAAGCCCTATATTACTTGATAAATATATGTATACTTGCGTAGAATCCCTACTATTTAAAAATATAATTGAAATTTTACTTTAATTGGGATCAAGTTTGGGATCAAGTTTTTGGCGCCATTGCTGGGGATTAAAATCTTCAAATAGTGGTGTAAACTTCATAAAACCTTACATATAAAAAATATAGGGACCACTGCCCGACTCTTAAAGAAGGATCCAAGGAAAAATAAGAGAGTATGTGGCTCTCACATAAGAGCAATATATGAGGATATAATAAAAGGTAGCCCATCAGAGTGCCAGATTCCAGGTTTAGCCCTTATTCACTTAGTTTTAAAAAGTTCAGTAGTTATTAAAGAAAAAGTTATTGGTGAATTATTTTTAATTCAACAGAAAATTTCTTTGGTAAATTTAGGTGGTTCGAAGGATAACCCCGTTTTCATTCATTTTTCTCTCTTCTATTTTTGAAAAAGTCACCATCCTATTGATTGTCATATACTTCCCTTTCCTGAATTAGTATCTCTTCCGGGTCATGTAAATGACCAGGAGAAGAGAGGAACCAAAAATGACAAACATACAATAATGACGACATATAAGAGAAAATAGAAAACATGAAGAACCTATGTGCGGTAAACTTTGCAAGGATAGGGCAAGCATATTCGCCCAAAAAAGAACAGGCGAAGACACCTTGGTCTGATATCCATGAAAGAATACCTATGTAGACTACCCATAACTTGAGATTCCGATGTAGGTGCCTGTTATGAGGTCAAGAACACTCCCAAAAAGATGTATCCCACTTGGTTAATTACATATTGGGGGGTACCTAAGAATACTTTTGATAAAAAAAGTTTCTTTTATATTATTATGAATTTAGGCAATAATAACTCAAAGGAAGATTATTCCATATGGGAAAAGCTCTGATGCTTCAAAGCTCATGCTAAGCAATCAGACAGAGAGTGAGCCTCTCACATCCTAAATAGGTGGCTGCTCATCATCATACAGAGCCCATGCAATAACCATAAATCATCTCACCATGGATATCCCAACATGTCAAAACACATTCAAGTAATAAAAGCATAGGAAAAATTGGAATTGATATCAATGAAGTAAAGGAGCGACAAGGCTCAAAAAGGCTTAACAATAGGAAGAGATTTTTCAATATTAATTGGGGCCAATTGACTAGGCTATGAGTTCAATTTTGTGAGATTAGGTCATATGGTCAAAATTGGGGCTTTAACCTAACTCAAAATTAGGTTCAAATCATGGACCAATTGAGCTTGAATTTGGTTTAAATTGATCATATCAAAAGTGAATTTGAGTTTAGGATTGAAATTGAGGTCAATTGAGGTCAAATTGATGGACATTTGAATTGAATTTGGGGAATTAATTAAAGTTGGTCAAATTGGCCAAATTGGGTCATGTGGTAGTTGTGAGAAATGAAATTGGGAATATTTGGAATTTATTTGGATTTTCTAGAAATTTTTGGAATTTTTGGAATTTTGGGTCCAAGAGGCGTATTTTGGTAATTTGGGGGTGTTTTAGGGGTAAAAGTCCCAGATGGGTATTTTGGTAGAGTTGAGGTACCAATCATCTCCAACAAGCCATGGAACAATGGAAACCTCATTTTGGGTCCTCTACATAGTGGTCTTAGTCAAACCATTGCCATAGGGCTAGTAGGTTTAGGGGACTATCTACATGAGTATCCCAAAAGATCAAGGGATCTAGGCTAGAAATTTAAGTTTAGGGTTGTTAGTGAATGTGGGTGTATAGAATTGTAGTTAGTGTAGTGAATGTCTTAGCTTCAGACTAACACCTAGGGTTAACCTTAAAGTCCAACAGTCCTAAGGGTGACTTATCTTGAGTTTCCCCAATAGTGATCCCATCTACTAAATGCTAGAGGTTAGGACCAATATGTGGAACTTCAAGTTGAGTAAGGAAAAGGGTAGAATTTCTAATGGTGAGGGCTCCATGTCTAGTTTTTTAAGAATAGTCAATAGGAAAATTTTATGGCTAGACCTTAGGCTACTAAAAGGGAAAAACTAAACCTCAACCAAAAGTGAGGTCAACATAGGGCAAATAGACACTCTGTCTTTGAAAGGACACAAATTTATTCTGGCAACTACAAATTACTTCTCTAAATGAACAGAAGATGTGTCATTGTGAGAAGTTATAGGACATCATGTTCTTTAGTTTTGCATAAATCAAACTGTCTACCATTTCGGCGTGCCACGTAGAATTATTTCAAAGAACGGGTCAACCTTCAAGAGCATCAAGGTCAACAACTTTGTCAGAATATATGGGATAGATTGGAGGTATTCTACAATCTACTACCCTAGGGAAAACAGCCTAGCCGAAGCTTTCTACAAGAAACTCTTAGAAATTTTAACGAAAAAACAGGATGATAACAAAAGAGGATGGCATGAGAAGTTGTTAGAAGCTTTATGGGCCTACAGGACAACTTTTAGAACTCCTGCTTAGTATACACCATATGAACTCATGTATGGGTTTGAGGGAGTACTTCTGATTGAGGTTCAGTTACCTTCTCTCAGAGTAATCATTTCTAACTAGATTAAAGTATGGGACAACACCAATCTCAAAATTTAAAAATTGGAGAATCTCCAAGGGAAGTGATTGATGGCATAATTGAATTCAGAACTATACCAGGCAAAGATGATCAAGGCTGATGAAAAGCTAGCTCGCCCAAGGATGTTCAATGTTGGTGACCTTGTACTTGTTATAAAGAGATTTATTCTTGCACACTGCAAGATAGGTGGAAAGATTGAACCAACTTGGGAGGGGTCGTATGTGGTAGAGAAGGTCTATTCAGGAGGATCTTACCAGCTAGTACAATCTTAGGGCGAAAGGCGTATGTAGCTGATCAATGAATGATATTTAAAAAAATACTACGCAACTTTACATTCTTCAAGATGAATTCAGAAAGCAATACTTATTCTGAGAAAAGCTATGTGGCCAGTGTCTGTAACCTGGTCTATAGAAAGTTTGTAATAAAATTTCGTGAAACAAGATTAATTTTAATGAAATAAAAAATTTGGATATCTAAGCTCCCTATTTAAATTTTGAATTTCATAAAGTTAAATTAAATAAGATACTTTGATATGAATAATTTAAAATATACAAAATATAGAAATGTTATTTTTCTTGTTCTGTTTGAATTTCAGCGTGTTGATGTTTTCCATTCTACTGTAGGAGATTGTTGGTACAATAGTAGATTTTTGCTTTTAAATATGGCATGAGTCTCAAACTAGATGAGGAGAAAGCGGCACAGGTTGGCATCATAAATTTTGACTTGGATTACGGACAAGTTAATGTGGACTATGAGGCCCTCTGATGTGCACAATAAGTCAGAGAGAGATAGAAGGATTGCAGTCATTTCTGAGAATCAACACAAGGAAGACTCATTGTTGAATATGAATAAGTCAAAAAAAGTTCCAGATGCACAAGACTCAATGTAAAACGTCAATCATGTTCAGTCCATGGTTATGGTGCAAACAGAAAACTTAGTCAGTACTACTTTATAGAACGTCTCAGATGCACCATTAAGACATATGCAACACAGGAATGATAATTAATGCAAACACTGATCTTTAGATTGACTGGAGAGGAGGGTACTAGGGAGGCATCCACATAGCTCACTCCAATATATGGGGAGAAGACCCCGAACCAAATTTGGGAGAGACTTTCACCAGTGCCCTAGTTACGAAGGACAAGCCAGAGATCACTGTAGAGCCTGGCCGTTTGAGATCCCTGACAAGCTTTGCACAAGATGCCTGATGTGCAACACAAAGATACTAAATTACACATCATCAACAAGAGCATTCCCAGAGTGCCCAGAGTGTAATGTTCTCCACTTAAAGCGTAACGAAACTTTTGAAGGATATACAACAGCATCAATGATGTTCAGAAGCCCGGAGCATCTAGAAGTAGAGCCATACATACCACGATTTGTAGAGCCACGATAGACATGGATTGCTTCCAAAGATGAGTCAGAGGAGCAGCCCGGGTAGTTACAGATGATTCACAAGTCTATGCTAGAAAAGATACGCAGGGTGTGCAAGTAAGAATTTGAGCATTATGCAGAAATCCAAGGAAATTTTGTTAATATCCCGGAAAGACTCGAGTTGAACACCGGGGTAGTTTCTGAAAACAATGAAAAGAAGATTCTTGATTGTGTGTTTGAATTAAGAGACAAAAGTCGAGTTGGACTATTAAATAAGAAGATGTATTAAGCCATAGAAATGGATGTGAGGCAAGGGCATGATAACCATCTAGTGTGGTTGTTGTTATAATTTTACAATGGATAGGCAAGGGAACCATCCCAGAGATTTGAAAAAAGATGAGGTAGATCTTATGTCGTCCATGATGATAAATAAAATGAGTAAGATAATGGTGGAATGACATATATTACCAGCAAATTGTGTTTCCAATAGTTGCATCATCAACATTTACAAAGAAGGAGACTACATTCCAACTTACACTGAACACCATGAATTCATCAGGCCCATTTGTATAGTTTCATTCATTAGCAATAGCAACATTCTGTTTGGGAAAGAGATACAGATCATCATCCCAGGGAGTCTTGAGGACTTGTAGAGATCCCTCTATCGGTAGGATCAGTGCTAGTTTTGAAAGGAAATGGAGCAGATCTTGCAAAGCACCGCATTCTCGGAGTCTCACGTGGAAGAGTTCAGTCATCTTGCAAAGGAAGGCGATAGAAAGGTACCATATGGATATCAGCCTGACCTGAATTTGGAGGGTCTTCAACCATAAAAGCTATGAGATAATTATACCTCTAAGTATATGATCCCAACTTTCTATATAGATGTTTAGTACAATGTATTTGATTAAATGCTTAATTTCCTTAATAATAATTCTTACTTTGCAGCAGTGCAAAAACTTGCTCTCAAGCAAAAACTAGGTAAATTTTTTCTTATGAAGAAAATAAGAATAAAGTTATAATATTTAAATATGAGATAATAAGAAAGTATACGTATCATTATCAAGTAATGTAGGACTTTTTTATTAAGCCATGAATATTGAACCCATAGGGAAAACTTGACAATATATACTCTACAAAGCTAAAGAAATTAAATAACAAAATTCTACTTAGCAAAATATTATTACTTAAACTAGAGATGTTATAAAAGGAATGAAATTCAATTCTTTTGGTAATTTTTATTTGATAATTTAAATAAAGTAAGAAACTAATTAACTTAACTAAATACTTCAAAGATGAAGGCAATAAAAATAAAATATCTTCTTACTTATCATGAATCAGTAACATGTATAAAAAATTTGTTTTGGAAGCGTTCTAAATGTCGTATGCCAAATAGGAGAAATAATTATCTTTACCCTTACTAGAGATGCAATAAAGAACATTGGCTAACCTATACATTGAATAGTATTGAAGACCAGTTAGGTAAAGAAGAAACTAACTCTCACTCTAGAGTTCCCCTTCTCCCTCCAACTAGGGCTAACATCTCATATCAAAACCTAAAACTATAAATCAAATTGGGGGCTCTAGCCTGTCACTCCAAAGTGCTCTAATTCTACAACCATGAAAGTTCATTTCCCTATTTATTTGCAATCCACCACACGAACTACATTCTTATCCATGAAATCAAATGTGATTCTTATCATTTGTTGACTGAGACAATACTATCTCAGAACTTACATGTTCTCACAATAAGCACTAACATCTTAATTGGACAGATCAAGAAGTAAATGAAGTAAAAGGTTTCAAATCATCACAACTTCTTACAACATTGAAGGCTAATACTTCACACAACATCCTTTAAATACTTAATCACTTATCCTTTTAAGGAAAAAGATAAGAAAATTACTCAAAATTCTTGGAGAAAACACAATCACACTTGATTTTAAAAGTAGAAATCATGCACACAAACAAGAAATATAAATTAAAACCAATTGAAGTCACAAAGATAAACACTTATCTCAAATCTTCTCCACCAAATATCTTGAATTTCCTTTGAATTCTCTTCCTTCACTAAAAATACAAACTAAAACTCAAAATAAAATAAAAAGGTGGTCGGCGGTGGTGGCGGTGGCGGTTACTAGGATGAATGATGGTTGTTGGATGTGGATTGGCCTCTCTTCTCTTGATGATCCAAGTCTTCTTTAATAAATATCCAAGAGTTGTTTTGGTGTCTCTTCAATATATGTCTTCATTCAATGAATCTTCTAGAAGTTACCTCCTTTCAAAAGCCAATTGAATGAATTTTCTTCTCCATGAAAAATTTTCCAAGTTTTCACCAATGGTTTCTTCAAACACCTGTTCAAAAAGTCATCCATATTTAATGAATCATCAAATAAATATTTCTGGCACTTAGGCGTGAGGTACCTGGTGCTTATGTGTGGCTCTCTTTGAATAACTGGTGTGTGAGCGCCAGTAGTGGTTGATTAGGCGCCTTAGCATATTTTTGCACCTTCTTCATTTTTGCTCCAAATTTAATTATTTTCAGTCCTTTTACCATTTCTCATCTATTTGATTGTACCTGAAAGAAAAGCACACAAATACCTTTCATTAAAGCGCAATATCTCCAAAAATAGGAATAAAAATTTGTACAAAAAATACTATAATTTTAGGTGTATCAAAATCCACCAAACTTAAAATGTTACTTGTCCTCTAGTGACACTTCAATCTTTTAAAAACTAAATAAGTAGATTATGTATATGAGTTTCTTTAGGACTTTATAAAATTTTAATGTAGAAATGTAGAAATATAGTAGTTCAATTTAGAAAAAATATTAGTGAATGAGACCAACTTAGAGTTTAAAAATTTTTACTGTAAAGAAGTCTAAAAATATGAGTTTTTATCTAGTTCAGAAATATTGTAGACTCTCCAAATATGGAGTTTAGGCATTCTATAATCTCCACTTAAAAATTTTACTAAATATAACCTTACTTACTATATTATATCCTTGAGCTTAAGAGTTTCTCAAGTCTTATACTATAAAAAGATCAAATGTGGAACCAATTATTGATTAAGCACTAATCCTCAAGCTTCTCCTTCCTTTTTCAACTTTTCTTTTCTTTCCTTTTTCTTGCTTTCTTTTTATTCTTATATTTTTTTTTCTTCTATTTTCAGGCAAGGATTACTATGACTGGATAGGTCTTTAATGATTTTGAATGCCAATCTAAAGTAAAGAATTGATATATTTCCTTCACTTAAAAACATAATAGTTGATTTGAAAATTATTTTCAATAAAAAAAATTTAAGTTTTGAAAATAAAAGTTTAACTGTATTACATTTTTCAAAAACACAATTTCTCCTACTAAAGATAGTTACACAATATTTATCATGTTCACACTAAAAAATTTTAACTTTAACTTTTTCTTCATTACTATAAATTTTAACGAAATTCTCTTACTCATTTCTATACTCAAAATTTACTTCCATAATACAACTTCATATACATGAGCATTTTTCTTCAAATTAAAATCAAATTTATTTGAAATACATTTGAGACCAAATAAATTTCAAGTCTTTAGAAAATTTCTCATCCCTCCCCCAAACTTAAACTTTTTTAATAGAATAAAACATTATAGCAGCACATATAAATACTGGCAGGAATGAAAACTAAAAATAACATGTTAGCAGGAATTTTTACATCCTAAATGTGTTAGTACAAAAATTTAAAACATGAGTAAAATTTAAATTGTTCAAATTTTAACTTAGTTAAAATATAGAGATTCATGAGAATTCTTTGCAGTGGAGGATATCATAAAAGCAAACAAACATACTAACAAACATTCACAACTACAACATAAACAAAATATCTAGTAGTAAATTGAAAATTTAAAGCATGAAGTTCTTAAGTTAAAGTTAGCAATATCTGAACCTTCCTATGATCAGCATTAAGTTCAATACAAATTAACTAAATACATTAAATAACACAATTAACAAAAGTACTACCAAAAAAACAAAATTAAATTATAGCAGCGTCTATCAAAGCAAAACAAAAAAAACACAGTCTCAACAAATACAACACAAAACACAACAAAAGTACAATATAACTGCACTACAAACAGTTCACATCAATACATAAAAACAAAACAAAACAAAAAAATCTAGTCTATTCATCTTCATCTTTTTCATCACTCTCATCACTACACCAAGGAGTTGCAGGTTCATATGATGGATGTTCATGTGATGGATATCTTGGATATTGAGCAAAAACTACATCGTGGTTACCTCTTCTGAGGTTTTCCATAGCTAAGCTGTATTATTCCTTATAATCACTACATCTTTTCATATATCCATCCATATGTTCAATAAAATTTTCTAAATTTAATACGTTTTCAGTGGTATAAATGACATTATTCAATATCCTCCGATAGTTGTGACTGAGAATCATATCCAGAAGTCTGAACCTATGATGTAGAGCATGTGACGTGGCAGCTCAAGATGTCGAAGTTATAGAAATATTGGAAAAATCCACCCCACTAGGCAAAAATTGAATTATGTGAATAAGATTTCACATTCACGCTAGTAATAGGCTTGAGTGGTTGCAATATCTCCTCTCATCTATCAAATTCAACTCCAACATGCTCGCATAAAGAAAAGATCAAGGATGCAAATCTCAATCCTATAGTAGTAGCGGCAATGGCAGAACTGGTAATAACACTTTAAATCAAAGCTTCAATTTTGATGGGCTTGAACTGGTGGATGCAATAGTTTAAAGTTGCTTGATCACAGGTTACTTCACTAAAATGATTATTAAGCAGCAGATGATTAGAAATGAAATAGTGTCATGCCTTTGCAGTGGCATCCAATTTTAATGTGGGGAGGTTGACTCTTCTCTCATTGGTTATCTTCCATAATCATCTTCCTACAATAAACGATAAAATGATCTCATCTAACTCCTCATTTGGACTAAAGTTCGAATAAAGCATAAAGTACTCGGAGGAAATTGATAAAATTGATTTATTACCTCAAGTGAAAAATACACTGTCTTTCTTCTAACAATGACTCCTTCAGCTTTGGGGAGATCTGCGTATAAATCTTACAGAAGGGAAATCACTCCTGCATCATAAATAAAACAGAACCGCTCCCATTAGCAGTGAACAATCAGATCTTCTACAGTTCCTCTTGGATTTTTAAAATAATGCTTAGAAATCAACTTTCTTGATTACTCTTCTACAGTTCCTCTTGGATTTTTAAAATAATGCTTAGAAATCAACTTTCTTGATTACAGTGCATACCTGTATCAATCATGAGCTCTAAGAACTAACAAACTTACTTGAATCAAAGTGGGCATTTCCTTTCATCCTCTTCATTCTTGGTGCCATTTTTAAAAAATTATATAAAATTCACAATAAATTCCGAATTCAACCTTAAATCACTAAAATTAACTCCTAAAAGAATAAACTACCAAATTCATGTATTTTTCATATATTTTACTCAAATTTTCACCATAAATAGTGATTTTCAGGTAGATTAAGAATGTACTCAAAATACATGGTGAAAATAAAAAAATTTTACATAGAACTGAAGCTCTTACTTCAAGGATAAAAACAGGGTGTGACCTAACTTAAAAATAATGACAAGTTGAGGAAGCAAATGAATTCAAGGTGTAAAAATGGAGATTGTGGACTGAATCGTCACTTAAAACCGTTTGCAAACTCATTTACATGAACTAGAGCTTAAGCGTGAATGGTTCGGTGTTTAGGCGCTCGTCTCTCAGTTTTGGCAGCGCTTAAGTGCAGGGCCTTGGTGCATAGGCGCCAGTGCACAAATTTTGATTTTTTTGTTTATAAATGAAATGTACTTCTAGCCTAAGTCAACTAACCCATATCTCTTTAATAACTATTTTCTTCCTTTTCAACTCTCCTCGTACTCAAGATTAACCAATCTTAACTAATTTGATTCCACAAAAAAACATAAAATTTTCACACAAACAAACATTTATATTCATTCATGAACAATCACATACATTTTTAATACATAAATTCTCAATCCAAATAGTCTTGGATGAGAAAACTCCTAAACACAAACACTAGACAATGATAATATCAAAAAAATATTAAACTCACTTAACATAAATAAACAAACATGAAACACAGGAACAATAAATAAAGAAATTAATTTCACTCTTTGTTTGGTGGAACAAATCCTGACTTATCATTAGTCTCTCCTTCAGCATTTGGACTACAAATATGATAAAACGGACGGTGATTAGTAACTCTAGTTTAGCCTTGTCTTCTTCTTCTATACAAATGGTATGGCTAAACTGCATCTTAAGTTGTCATCCCATATGATCCAGATGTGCATTAACTTCTATCACTTTTGCTTCAATTAAAGCCACTTCAGCCACAATTTTTGTGGTTTTCTTTGTTACTCCTTAGATATCAACAGATAAGAAACTGTCATATAACTCTTGCACACTCTAGCTAAAGAATTTCTTTCTCATTGCCTCCTCCTTTTTCTTCAAATTACACTACCATGATGACATTTTTCCAAAACTCTCTCTTTTCACTTAGGATTTAAGGTTAGAATTGAATTGTGGTAAAAATGCTTACATAACTCCTCTATATAAATGCCCAAAACTCTCCTATAACTTTTAGGCATGTCCTAGATATGTTATTCCATGTTAAAGCCAACCAAATCATGGTTCAAGCTTCTAGAAACCAAAATTTGCACATGTTTTTTAATTGCTGCGCTTAAGTGTCAGATATTGGCGCTTAAGTGCGAGTGCTCAATTTATAAAAGGTCAACTTAACATCCAAATAATCATTCTAACTTGTCAGAGCCATCCTTTAAGGTCTTAGAATATTCACTGAATCATTAAATATTCAAAATACTACCAATATTTTCCAAATGAGTCTTAAAAACAAACACACAGATAACTATGGGTTGTCTCCTACAGAGTTCTTAGTTTAAGTTCATCATCTCAATGTAACCAGTACTTGTTCTAGTTGACCCAACATGATAAAATCATTTAATTTAAGTAGGTCACATAAAAGGTAGGATTTCAGCCTATGACCATCACTTTGAATATTTTATCAATTTTAGGATCTTTGATATCCACAGCTCTATAGGGATAAATATTTATAACAACAAATGAGCTCATCCACCTAGACTTAAGTTTTCCTCGAAATAATCTTAACCTTGCATTATAAAGTAAAAATTGTTTCCCTGGCTAATAAATTTTAGTAAGAATCCTCTACTCATGCCATATCATAACCTTTTCTTTGTAAATCTTAACACTTTCATAATATTCATTCCTTATCTCTTCAAGCTCATTCAATTGTAATAACCTTTTCTCACCAGCATCCTTTAAATTGTAATTAAATTCTTTCATAGCCCAATATACTTTATACTCAAGTTCAACTGGTAAGTGACAATCATTCCCAAAAATTAGCATGTCTGGGGACATTCCTATAAGAGTTATGTATGCAGTATTATAAGCCCACAAAGCATAATCAAGTTTGACTGACCAATCCATTTTAGTTGGATTTACAGATTTTTTAAATATTCTTTTGATTTTATGATTGGATAATTCAACCAAACCACTTGTTTGAGGATGATAAGAAGTAGCAATTTATGGTTAATATGATATTTCATTAATAATTTCTCCATTATTGCATTTCTGAAATGACTTATCCCATCAGTTTTGATTACACATGGCATCCCAAATCTACAAATAATATTTGTTCATAAAAACTTTGTAGCACTTTGAGCATCACATTGAGGTAAAGCAACAGCTTCTGTCCATTTAGATAAATAATCTTTCGTTAACAATATATATAAATTTTTGAAAGATAGTATAAATGGTCCCATGAAATTTAATCTCCAAACATCAAATATTTCAACTTCTAACAAATAACTGAGGGGCATCTCATTCCTCCTAGAAATAATGCCTACTCATTAACATCAATCACAAGTTTTAACATAAGTGTTAACATCTCTAAATATTTTAGGCTAACAAAATCCAGATTGTAAAATTTTGTATGTTATTTTATAAACACCAAAATGTCCCTCAAAATCTGAATTATGACATTTTTGGATAATTTCATAAGTTTCTTCTAAGGGCACACATCCTCAAATTATTAAATCATTTCCTTATTTCTATAAAAATAGGTCATCCTAAAAATAAGTCTTAGCTTCAAATAAAAATTTCCTCTTCTATTGGTATGCCATTCAATTGGGTATAATATCACTAATAGTGAAATTCACAATGTCAGCATATCATGGAACACGCCACTCATTAACATTAAACAATTCCTCATACGAAAAATGTTCAACAATTTCTTTTTTAAAATAGAGTGGTTTCTCTAATTCAAGCATGGACAGATGATCAACAATTTGATTCTTAGGTCTTTTCCTATCTACTATCACAAAAATGAAATTCTTGCAAAAGAAGAATTCATCTTATAAGTCTTGGCTTTGCCCCTTTTTTTTTCATTAAATACATAATAAAAGAATGATCTATATGCATAATACACTTAGTTCCAATTAAGTATGATCTAAATTTATCAAAAGCATACACTACAGCTAATAACTCTTTCTCAGTTATCGTATAATTAATTTGAGCTTCATTAAGAGTTCTATTAGCATAGCAAATAACTTTGAAATTCTTATCATGCTTTCATCCTATAACAGAGCTAATTGCATAATCACTTGCATCACACATTAATTCAAAACGTTTTTCCCAATCTGGTGAAATAATAGATGGGTGCAGTGACAATTTTTTTAATAATTCAAAAGTTTTTAGGCACTCTTTTTCAAAATTAAAAATCACATATTTTTCAAGTAAATGGCATAGAGGCTTAGCAATTTTTGAAAATTCATTTATATATAACCTATATAATCCAACATGCAGTTCTTATCCATATGAATTCTAAGCATACAAATTGAAGGACTTATTTTTTTATAACAGCAATTGTCCATCCAAAGGCTTTCTTGTATTTCTTTAAATTTTTCATCAAAATCATTACTTCTTCTAAAGTTAATTTTGAGGAAAGTATGCCTGGTAATGTTGAGGAATCGCCTAAAAAGGCATACTTCAAATGTTCATGAAGTAACATTTACTCAAGCTCAGGAGTTTTTTTAATTGATGGACAAAAAGCTGCATATTTTTCTATCGTGTCTAAAACTTCAAAACTTTCTCGAACATGATTTGAATTCTCCTTATATAAATCTTAATATTGATCTAATTCCTCTTCTTGCTTGTGTTCCAACTCATTCATTTCAGATTTCTCTTTATCTGTTATTTTTAAATGGCATTCAATTAAATATTTTATCACATCCATTCTATAGCATTCATCATCTTTACCTTTTGCAGGGTTTTTATTTGATTTAGAAATATTAAATGTAATTGTATGATCATTGATGCGCATAGTTAATCCTCTATTCTACACATCTATCATTGCTCTTCTTGTAGATACAAAAGGTCTCCCCAAAATGATAAGTATCTCCTTATCTTCCTCCATGTCTAGCATAATGAAATCAATAAGAAAGATAAATTGTTCCACTTTCACTAGCTCATCTTCTATAACTACTTTAGGATGTGTTATTGAACGATCTGCTAACTACAGACTTACAGTAGAAGGGGATATTTATCCTAATCCCAATCTTTTAAATATTGATAATGACATAAGGCTGATGCTTGCACCTAAATCACTTACAGCTTTCCCATAAAATTTGTCTCTTATTTCACATGGAACTATGAAGCTACTAGGATCTTTAAGCTTTTCAAAAAAAAATTCTGAATTATAGCACTGCACTCCTCACTAAGTGTAACAGTCTTGTTATCTTAAAACTTCTTCTTTCGTAATAAGAATATCCTTCATAAACTTTACATAGCTTGGCATTTATTCTAAGGCTTCAATAAATGGAATATTAATTGTGTGCTTCTTAAAAATTTCCATAAATTTTAAAAATTGTTTATCCAAATTTTGTTGTCAGAGCCTCTGAGGAAATGCAGGAGGTGGTTTTTCCAAGTCAACATTAAGTGAAGAAATAGGTCTCTCTAAATCGTTAGAAGCATCCTCTTTTGGTTCTTCAATCTCTTCTCTCTCTACTTCAATCTGTTTTTGAACTCTACCTTCCAATTCTCTTCCGCTTCTTTGTAAAACGTCTTTTACTTGTTCTTTATTCTGGTATTTTAGATTCACTTATGTATTACTAGGAAATGTTCTTTGGGATCTATCACTTAATGAATTTGCTATTTTTCTCAACTGATTTTCAGAATTCTTAATTATAGCTCATTGATTTTGTAACTGATTTCTCATTTGTAACATCTCTTCTTTTATAGACAACTTCTTCTCCTAAAATTATGGATTATTATTAAAACATGGAAGATAAGTATGCTTATAAATGCTATTCCTTTGGTTATTTCAGTTTCAAAATGAGTTTACTTGGTTGTTTCACCATTGGAGATTATTACCACCTGAAGTATTATTCAAGTTAAAGTTGGGTTGGTGCTTCTAACTTGAGTTATAATAGTTTGAATATTGGTTATTCTTCTTGTTGTTTATAGCATTTAAAGTTTCTAATGATGCTTGAGAATCCACCATTTGGCCTAGTGAATTCTCTTTAATCATTGCAATTGGTTGAGAAAAATTCATTCCAAATTGGTTTAACTTCCTTGAAATTGTAGCAACTTGATTTGCTAACATTACAAAAGCATCAGTTTCATGAATATTGGTTACTTTCTTAAGATTTACCCTTTCAGAAGGCCACTAAAAATTATTTGTTGATATCTCTTCAATTAAAGCATAAGCGTCATTAAATAGTTTTGATATCTGTGAACCACGAGCAGCGACATCAATGATAGATCTAAGAGATACAACTAATACATTATAAAAGTTTGACTTATTATCCAATATGGTATAGCATGGTGTAGGCACTTACTTAAGAGTTCTTTAAAGCATTCCCATGCTTCATAAATAGATTCCCCTTCAAACTGGCAAAAAGATATAATATCATTTCTAAGCTTCGCAGTTTTTAATAGTGGAAGATATTTAGCAAGGAATTTCTGTGCTAAATCACCCCAAGTATTGATAGATCTAGATGACAACGAATCTAATCATATCTTAGCCTTATCCCTCAGTGAGAAAAGAAATAACTAATTCTTATAGCATCGTCTGATACACCATCATATTTAAATGTAGCTCATAATTCTAAAAAATTGGTAAGATGAAAATTTGGATCTTCACTTGGTGCTCCCTCAAACTGATTATTTAATACCATTTGGATATAACGGGTTTAAACTCAAATGAATTAGTCACTATAGCGGGTTTTTGAAAACTACAATGAATTTCATCCACCTTAGGGTTTGCATAATCTCTTAAAGGTTTAAACTCTTCAGTATTTTGATTATTTTGATTTGTCATTTCTTGAAATTTATCAATAATTTTTAATTTCTTTAATTTTTCTAATAGTTCATTCTANTAAATATGATGAATGTTATAGAATGGATGTTACAAGATATCTGAGCGAATGTCATTTCAAGACTACTTATGAAGATAAATCTGAAGAAAAAGATTTGGAACACGAGTAAGAAGAGGAATTAGATCAATGTGTAGACCTTTTTAAGGAAGATTCAAGTTATGTTCAAAACAGTTTTGAAATTTGGACACGATAGACAAAGATAAATCATTTTGTCCATCTATTGAAAAACCTTCAGAACTTGAGTTGAAATTACTTCTTGAACATTTAAAACATTCCTTTTAAGGAGATTCCTCTACTTTACCGATTATAATTTCCTCCAAGTTAACAAAGGAAGAAGAATAAAAGCTAATGAAAGTTTTGAAAAATTTTAAGAAAGCCTTTGGATGGACAATTGTTGTTATTAAAAGAATCAGTCCTTCAATTTGTACACATAGAATTAATTTAGAAGAAAACTGCAAACTTAGGGCTGATCCACAAAGGATATTAAGTCATGTTATGAAAGAGGTTGTTAAGAAAAAAAATTTAAACTGGTTAGATGCTGGAATTATCTACCCTATTTCAGATAGTACATGGGTTAGTCCATTTCGTTGTATTCCTAAGAAAGGAGGAGGAGTAACTGTAACTGTGAATGAGCATAATGAGTTAATACCTACTAGAAAAGTTACGGGTGGCAAATATGCTATTGATTATAGAAAAATAAATCTTGCCACTATGAAGATCATTTTCCACTACCCTTTCTAGATCAAATGTTGGTTAAACTAGCTGGGCACAAATACTTTTGTTTTCGGGATGGATATATCGTTTATCACCAGATTCAAATATCTCCTGAGGATCAAGAGAAAACAACATTTACCAATCCTTATGGTACTTTTGCTTTTAGAATAATGCCCTTTGGTTTATGTAAAGCCCCTGCTACATTTCAAAGATGTATGATGGCAATTTTTTGTGATTTAATTGAAAAAGGGATTGAAGTCTTTATGGATGACTTTTCAGTGTTTGAAACTTCATTTGACTCATGTTTAGAACATTTATCTAAAGTTCTTAAGCGCTGTGAAGAAACAAATTTAGTCATTAACTGGGAAAAATGCCAATTTATGGTAGGAGGAATTGTATTAGGTCTTCAAATATCAGAAAATGGTATGGAAGTAGATCCTTCTAAAATTTAAGTGATCTCTATTTTTTCTTATCTAACAAATGTAAGGGAATAAAGGAGTTATTTAGAACATGCTGGATTCTACAGGCGATATATCAAGGACTTTTCTAAGATTATTAAGTCTTTATGACATTTACTGGAGAAAGATGCAATTTTTAATTTTGATGAGAAATTCCTAAAAGCTTTTAAATTATTAAGAGAAAAATT
>NEWO01001162.1:21890-34691 GCA_003013225.1 Phalaenopsis aphrodite
TCCAATCCACTGCAACAGGTACCAAGGAGTAGGTAACCTCCCTTCAATAATATCAATAAGGACCCTAGAGTCAGATTCTAAGATAAGTGAGGTGAGCCACACTTTTGGGCCATAAACATAGCCCAATAAATAGCCACTATTTCAGCCTCTAGAGGATCCTTTGCATTAACAGGAGAATGAAAGTAGAGTAAACACTTACCATTATTATTTCTGAACACCCCTCTAATACCAGCAAGAGGATTAGAAAAGCTACCATCTCTGTTAGCTTTAATTCCCCGCTTTGGTGGAGGAACCCAATGGATGAGTGCATACTTGATATTTCTGGGAAAACTATAGGATGTACTGTGAAGGATATCAGGAAGCTTCCCAGGACAATATAATTTCTGCAGGTAGCTGATGTAGCTGATAGCAATGGTAGCAGCTACCACCCAGGTGTCTTCATATTTAATCTTGTTCCTAGCCATCCATATAAACCAAGCAGTGATGCAAGGAATTGGGGGTAAGTCTTGGTCCTGCCAATCCTTCCAGATGAGGAGTTTCTAACTGGATAATCTAGGATAATTGAACAGTTAGGAGTTTCTATTAAACATTCTTTCCAGAGTTAAACTAAACTGCTACCTGGGTCCTACCAATCCTGCCAATCCTTCCAGCTGAGGAGTTTCTATTAAACATTCTTTCCAGAGTTAACTGTGTTGATTTTTTCATTACAGAAACCTGGGAGAAATAAGATGGAAGAGCTGTCAAGAAACTTTTTAGAAGAGTAACTCTACCCCCATTGGAAAGGAATGAATTTGCCCAGCAGTTTAGTTTATCTTGAATTTTGGTGATACAGTCATCAAATTGAACTCGTCTTGTTTTCCCTCTTTCCAGAGTTAACTGTGTTGACAATTATATATATATATATGATCATGATGTCTTTTATTTGTCTTAGTTGGGGAACTACTATCCCTCCCAAATTTTGTACTTTCTTTTTTCTTTTGTCATGTAAGGAGCCATGAGCTGCTCTTTTCATTAATATATATATATATATATATATATTAATGGAAGGAGCACTGCTCCAACTATATTAGACGAAAAGCCATAAAAAGTTACAAGCAAGGGGACCCCTAAAAAGTAGCAGGAAGAGCCACTAAAAAAACCTATAGAAAATTTGATCGAACAAAAGGTAGGGGTAGTAGATCCCCTTCCAAAAGTAATTGCAATGGAGAGTTAACAAATTTGCTAATCAGAGTGTGTAAAGTGTGGAGCCTCATCCTAGAAAGCCAATTTGCAGGCCTATTACCTTCCCTCTAGATATGAGAAACAAAAGACGGAATACCTTCCCCTATGTGCTGTATTTCCTTAATTATGTATATAAGGTGCCAAGGGCTATCTTTGGCCCCATTCATAATGTTAACTAAGATACTAGAAATAGATTCCACCTAAAGGTGATGAAAACTAAATTTGTTGGAAAGAAGGGTGGACCAGTATAAACCTAGAGTTTCAGCTTCTAAAGGATCTCTGACAAAGGTAGGAGACTGAAACAAGAGAAAGCAATCACCTCTACAATCCCTTAAAATACCTCCCATACCAGCATGGGGAGAATAAAAACTACCATCAATATTAACCTTGAACCATCCTTGCTGTGGAGGTAACCAGGTAACCACTTCACAAGAATAGGCATAACAGCAGTGAAGGTATCCTGAGCACCATGAGAAAAAATCTGAGGGAAATTCTTAAACTTATTGAGTTTATGTACATAAGAAATGCATTTTCTCACCCCAACTTCAGCTTCCTCAAACATCATTTTGTTCCTTTCCATCCATACAAACCAAGCCATAATGCAAGGCACCATAAAAAGTTTGTTATTTAGCCAATCACGCCAACACTGAAAAAAATCCCCCCAAGATAGGTTCAAAACTGATAACATAGTCTGACTTAAGAAAGTCTGTGAAATCAGTTATACAGTGGAACATTAGAAGAAATGATGATTCACATATTCTTCCTCCTTTTTACATAAAACACACCAAGAAAGACCCCTTAGATCTTTCAATTTCAGAATATTATTAGTAGGGAGGAGTTTGTGGAATAGTCTCCAGTAGAAAAGAGACATAGATGGTGATAAAAATTTGCTCCACACACTAGTACCCCATTCGACATCATGTTGAGCGAAACAAAACTCTCCAATGAAAGCATAAATAGTTTGTGATTTTCACTCTTTTTACCACAACTCTATCCTTTCTTGAGGGGTCAATGGAGATTCTTTGAATACTAGGGATCTGAGATGGTTCACAAACAACTTAGAGTGCATCAAGATTCCACCTCCCATTTACCCAAAAATCAGCCACTTGAGTAGAATCATTAGACATATATGAGGATCCAGTACCAATATCCCCATCCACAAGACAACTATCCAAACAAAAGCTAACTTTACCCTCGCCCACATCCCATATGAACTGTCTTTCAGCCTCAGCCCTTACTTTTAACATCCTGGCACACATAATGGAACCACCCAATTTTCTTTGAGCTTGATTGGGGTGGATGTGTTTGCAATATTTTCCCATCATAAATCTAGCCCAGAGAGAATCTTGAGATCCACATTTTATCCAAAGTTTACAAAGATTTACATATATAAGATGTGAAAAGCTTTTGAATCCCAGGCCCCCAGATTTAGTAGCATTACAGGCCTTACTCCAGCTAGTCCAATGCAATTGTTTCCTTTGTCCAGAACACAAGAAAAGATTAAAAATTCTATCCAAACTCTTTTGTGTAGTTTTCCTTATGACTGTTATTTGTAACAAATAAGCAAGGAGAGAAGATAAAACACTTTTGAGAAGAGTGACTCTTCACCCATTAGACAAATAAGAATTGACCCAACATTCGAGTTTCTCTTGGATTCTCTCCACAATATGATCAAATTGAATTTGTTTTGTTCTTCCTTTAATAAGAAAATCACCTAGATATTTCTTTAGAAGTTGACAGACACTAAAGCCAGTGAAATAAAAAATCCAATTTTTCATAGTAGGCTTAACATTATGGCTGAGTACAACCACACATTTCTGGGTATTCAAAACCATGCCAGAGCATCTTTGGAATTGTTCTAAGCATTTAAGAATAGATCTAATAGTAGGCTTAGTTGCTTTAGAAAACACAATATATTCATCAGCAAAAGCATGATGGTTAATAAGCATATTACATTTGTGATTGTATATGGAGTGTGGTTCTTCAACAACAATCTTATTCAACAATCTAGAAAGATAATCAACAGCAAGAATAAAGATTGAAGGTGAGAGAGGATCACCTTGCATAATGCCTCTGGAAGCACTGAAAAACCCATGGGAACAACCATTAAAAAATTTTGATTGATGATTATTAACCAGCTATCTACCAACGATAGTGATGAAGGAGAAAAGCCTCTGCAGTGAGAACCTCCTCAATAAAGTCCCAGTTAATAGTGTCATAAGCCTTCTTGATGTCCAATTTGAAAATGATATATCCCCCTCTGAACTTTCTATCCAGATCCAAAATTAGCTCTTGAGCTAAAATAACATTGTCCACTATGCTTCTTCCTTGTACAAAAGTAGTTTGGTTTTCACTGATAATCTGGCTGAGTTGAGGTTGTAATCTGCTTGCAATGACTTTGCTAAAAACCTTGGAGATGATAGAAGTCAAGCTGATAGGTCTGAATGTTCCCATTTAAACTTTTCTTAATCCTTAGGTATCATGGTTATAGTAGAGAAAGTGAAATACTTTGCTAGGTCACATCCACAAAAGAAACTTTGTATAGCCACTATGATATACTTCTTAATAATACTCCAAGCTTTCTTCTAAAAATTAGTTATGAAACCATCAGGCCTAGCCACTTTTGAACTATTCATTGAAGATAAAGCCACCCAAATTTCCTTCTCATTAGGGATAGCAGTAAGTTCCAATGTTTTAGTAAAATCCATCTCCTTCCCAAAAACCTCATGCTAGATAGGACTCCTTCCCATAAGAGGTTGAGTAAAAATTTCCTTGAAGTAATTCACTGCATTAGAGGCAATTCTTTCAACATTATCAATAAAAACCCCATTATTATCAAGTATCTTATGAATAGTATTGCATCTTCTCCTATAGTTAAAACATGCATGAAAAAATTTAGAACTTCTGTCACCCTCACAGAATTTAACCTTAGCAGCTTTCTATGCATAGAATTTTTCCTACATTCAGATGGCTTCCATTAACTCTTCATTAACTGTAAAAATATCAGTACTCATCTCAGGATTTATTTCAAGTATGTGCTCCCACTTAAGCATAGATTCTTCAGCAGCCTTTACTTTAGCATTTACATCACCAACCACACTCCAATTCCTTTGAGACAGCTGTTTTCCCATTTTCTTGTGGAGCATCCAAAGCTTGATCCAAGGATTTAGATGATAGCAATCTTGCCAAGCTAAAGCAGTTTGATTGAGAAAATCACTATGCAAAGACCACTTGTTCAAGTACCTGAAAGAAGATCTATTTTTAGTAGGGGATGCAGCAATTGTAATCAACAGAGGCCTGTGGTCTAAATCACACATTTTCAGATGTTGTACAGAATTATGGAGGAATCTTTCCTCCAAATATCATTAATCAAAACTCTATTTAACTTTCCCAAACCTTCCCTCTCCTCCAAGTAATTGTGGGACCAAGAAATTCCAAATCAAAAAACCTAGCTTCATGAATATTGTCATTGAAAGAACTAATCAGATTTACATTAGGAAGTCTGCCCCCCTTCTTTCATTTGGGAATGCCACACAGTTAAAATCTTCCCCACAATCCAAAAAGTATTGAGATTGCAACTAATATCCTACAGGTGACATCACAAGTCATGCCTTGCCACTGCTAAGCAACCAGCATAGATAAAAGTGCCCAGACCGCTAGACTCCCCCAAAGAGAATTTCAAGTGAAGGAATTACTCATTGTCCCTGATAATAGAACAATGAATCTCATTTATACAAAATACCCAAGGTTTATTACTCATACTAGAGAAAAATTGAAAACCATAGAACTTTTGAATGATTTTCTGAATATGTTTTGACACCATAGGTTCCATAATGGCAATAATCCATAATTTATGCGTCCTACTGAGATTTCGGATTCTGTTAAGAGATCTAGGATGAGCCAATCCCCTAACTTTCTAGCACAAAAATTTCATCATCCAAAGGAGATGGATTTCCCCTCCTTCTAGTTCTAACCCCACTAATAGCCTGCTGAGAGGAGCCCTCCTCCCCTGTGGAATGAATAAGTGTCAAGTTCTTTAGTTCCTATGCAATTTTCTTTTTCTTTTTAGTTTTTTGGACTCGTCAGTCTTCTTCTAATGCTACATTCATCTAATTTATTAAACTGTCATCCAAAGAAAATTCCCTATGAGGAGCCAACTCCACCACAAGAGTCCCCTCCACAATATGTTGTGTTGCCAACAACTGATTATTTACCACCTCTTCACTTATCACATATTAGTAATAAAATTTAGAGGTTGCACCACTGAGGTTTCCCCCTCAAAGGAATTATCACCAATTACAGCATCCCAATTATTAGTGTTCAATTCATTCTTAATTGGATTGGAACATGACACCACAGCTTTTGCACCACCAGAACGTACAGTATTATCAAGAATATCTTGTATATCTCTACTGTGAAAATTCTCCCCTTTATTCCCCCTTACTTCCCTATCCCCACTGGCTTCCTGCCTTTTTCTCTGGTTGGGGTGGAGTCTGAAACATTTGTTATCAGTATGACAAAAAGTTTTACAATGGTGGTAGTAATAAGGTCTTTGTTATGTAATAATTTTTTGCCAATATCCATTATGTTCAGTGCCAAGCCAGATTTCCTCCACAGTAGGAAGAGCAATGTCCCTTTCCACAGGATCCTGGCCACTGAAGGTCTAAAAAGATTAAACGTAGGCACATCAAGCTTAAGAGATCTCCATAGTGCTAAACCAATATTAAAAGGTACCTTGTGATTGAAAAAATGGAGCTTAAGCGCAGGAATTTTGAACCAGATAAGAAAAATAGGTAATTCTTTGCTAGGATAAAAATATGGAGTTTATTTAAGTAACTTCATAGCAATCCCTTCAATCAATATTGATTTTTGGAGAATAGCCTAACATAGTCCTGATCTCTGGATAAGTTAATTAGAATGTGTCTACCATGCAGTAAGCCTACCCTCCAAGCTCCATTGAATTACAAACTGTCAAAGAATTTTCTAATGGATTCCATCTTGGGGTGACCCAACTGAATATTTCCTATAAGAGAGAACTTGCAGGTTTTAGTTAAAGCTTGAATGTCCTCTTCAAAATAAAAATAGCCATTTTTTCCCCTTTCATGAAAATAAGCTTAAACAATGGATCAGCACCATCATGGTAGGCTTGAGGAAGGACTAAATCATCATAATTTTTTATGGTATTAAAACTCTTCCACATAATGTCAACAAAAGTGGATTTTAACCACTAGATATTAGTAACCATATCCAAAGTATTTGGATCAGCCATCAGTAACCAGAGAACACTGTGCAAAAATCATAATAGATGAGTGATACAAGCCAGTAACCACCTAAAGAAACTCAAAGATCCAACAAAAGTAAAAAAAAAAAAGAAAAACACAAGTCACCAATGCAGAAACTAGAACCAGCAAGCAACAAAGATAAATCTCCATAAAAATTCCACAAAATCCCCAACTACAAGAGCAAAGGAAGAGTAGACACCAATGTAGAAACATAACAAGCAAGCAGCAAAGAAGAACCCACAGTAGCAAGTCTGCAAAATCCCCTACTCAATGGAACAATAAGATTTGAAAACCAAAAGCCCAGGAAGAGGAGAAAGCTTAACAAACACAAAAAAGAGTGCAGAGAACACTTCAAAACCCATCAAATAGAAAGATTAAGCTAAGAAACTTGAAGATCATCTACCCATTTTTTACAATCCATCCATTTCGCAGAAACCGAGCAGAGCACCGGTAAACCCTGCCGCCATATGAGGAATATATGTATATATATATATATATATATATTGGGGAGAAGGAGCATTATCAGGTTCCTTGCATGTTAATTACAAAATTTGGGTAACAAAATTGGTTTTGGGAGGATCCCCCACTACGAAAACAAAAAAAACATACAATACTCACTCAAATGGGGGTTGCTCAGCCACAGTACAACTCCACACAAAAACACCTAATGCAAAATGCAAAATGCAAAATACAAAAGAGATCTTATGCCCATCACACCCAAAAATATGCCCATGTATCTGTATCAAAAAGTTCCAAACTGAGAAAACTTCCATGAAATCAGGAGCTGTTGTTATCCAAAAAGTAATAAAGGGAAGTTTTGTGTATGTAGCATTTGAAGAAATAAAGAAGCACCTAAATCAGTCAGATTAAAAACAGTCAGGCTACAATCGAGCAATGTGGAAAACAACCTCCAAAGGAAATGAGCTTCAAAGCAAGGGCAACCCACAGACATGCTCAAGAGGAACAAAAAGAGAGGGCATCCTCTAAGAAACACAACAATAGGGAAGTAATGAAAACATAGAAGAATTTTTAGTGATCAGAAATAAAACCATAAGCCTCTTAACCTGAGTAAAAAAAAACTTAAATATGCTATTCTAGAGAAAAAACCAAATTGAGAGGTAGCCAGAATTGACGATAAAGCCAACCAATCAAAAATGTCATTGTTAAGTAAGAAAGAGAGAGAAATGCCAAAGAAATTCATCACAAAAAAACTCCAACAAACATATAATTCTCCTAGATTTTGATGAATCAAATGGAAGGAGATAGAGACCATCCCAAAACTCTCAAAACTAGGTAGAAATCCCCATGTTTTAAAACAACGAAAGATTATAGTATAAGACTCAATAGTATCACAGTGGACATGACACATCAGCCCCAACCGAAGGAGCAAATCAACAACATTAGCGGATCAACAAATAACCATAAAACGATTGCATCACTCCAATTTCATACTTGAATAAAAGGTAAATCCTGAGAGTCTCCTAATAAGAGAAGTTTTAAATAATGCAGTGGTGTAACACCAACAAAAAGGCTACCCACATCTTTTCCTTAGACAACCAATCAGCTCGTGAATTACCTTCACAAAAAATATAAGACAAATGAATTGATAAGTTATACTTATCAATAAGATCTCTAATTATATTCCAAGTACCCTTTCTATTTGGGTATGGAATCCACGTCAAAATCCTTGTAAAGGTTAGAAGGTTCGATCTCAACAATAAAAATAGAAAATTCACACAAACTTACAACCTACAAAGACAACAAAAAGGCCCCGCACTCGGCCTCTAAATTTGAAGAGGCAATTGTTGGTGAAGTAAAAAAACAAAGGTAGTGGCCCAAGTGATTACAAAAAGTCCCACTAGCACCAGCTGCCATGGAAGCCCAACTTCCTTCAAAATTAATTTTGATCCAACCTGAAGGATGGGGTTGTCACTTAATCCGAGTGGCCATCCTACCCAACCAAAGTTGAGACTTAGCTCCTTCCAAGCCAAAGATTTAAGAAGCATGATAGAAATAAGCAAGAGTATATGAAACAATAGGGGATGGAGCCAAACCAAGATTTTGATATTTATAAACATTTATAGCACCCAAATAAACAAAAATGACAACCATAGGAAACCAAGCCATTTTTGTATCCGCCTAAGCAGTAGCTCTTCAAGTGAAGAGCTAATCATTAATACAGGATGTATTCAACCAATTAATGTGAAAATGTTGGCCCAAAACATACCAGATTTTTCTAGCATAAGAACAATGAAAAAATAGGTGCACTGCAGATTCCTCATCTTTCTTACATATGTAACATTGAGAAGAAAAATTCAAACATTTTAGCTTTAGAATATCGTCAAATTGTAGCATGTTAAGAAAATATCTCGAAAAGAAGAAGGTGATGAATGGGAATTTTTTCAAAGAGGACTATCCTTAGCTCTCATTTTATAGGAATTTTAGTGACCTGAGTTGTTTTGTCACCAACAAGAGCATACAATTTGTTAACATCCCTATTCTCATCAAGCCAACAATCAGAAATAAACAAGTTGTTGTTAAACGGTGATTGAATTATTAAATTCCAATCTTCCAAACCGCACTGATCATACCAAAAGAGACATTACCCTATCCAATATCCTAAAAAAAAAAATTATGTGCGACCGATCTAGCTTTAAGGATTGCTTTCAAAAGTTGAGTCCCCCACTTTCTATTAAACAATGGTCGGGTTTAAATGAGAAAAATATTTATAAAGGGGAATTCTAGCCCATTAATAATTGTTAGCACATAATTTAAACAAAAGCTTGCACATGTTAATATAAAAAATTATCTTCAAACTCTTAAAACCTAAACTCACAGCAGATATAAGCTTGAAAACCTTGGAGAATGTAGCCCAATGTTTTTTGGATTCAGTGCCCAAACAAAGAAAATGATTAAACGATAATCTTAGGATCTATTTTATCCAACACTTCATCTAACTTTGTTTGCTTGTAATGACCCCTAAGCAAATTAAAACCCAAATATTTAAGTGGCAACACGACAGCATGGTAACCTGTGTAAGATACTGCCCAGGTGGCAGTGGATCTATTACCAAATTTCCCAAATTATAGATTTCATTTTTCCTTATTGAAACATAAACCGGAAGTATCTTGAAAAAATATTAAGAACCATCTAATTGTCTTTAATAGGAGATTTACTAGCATTAGCAAAAAGTATGGCTTCATCAGCAAAAGCCAAATGGCTAACCAAAATCATTAAATTATGGGATAATTGAGTATATGTCTTACTCATCTGCATATGAATGATAAACTGTGAGAAATAGTCAAAAGAAATGATAAAACTTGTAGGGGATAAAGGGTCATCTTGCTTGATACCCTTAGAAGAGGAGAAGAAACCATAGGTGTTACCATTGACAAGGACAAAGTAGTGATTATTCTCTAGCCATCTTCGAATAAGGGAGAATAAGTTATTATGAAAATTGCAGGCCTGATGAATAACAATAATGAAATCCTAACTAATAGTATCAAAAGCCTTTTTAAAGTCATGTTTAAGAACCATGTTTCCACCAAAACATTTTTTTGTCAAGATCCATATGGAATTCTTGTGTGAGTAAGATACTATCAGTTATCTCATGCCCCTTTACAAAGGCAAATTGTTGTGGTGAGATAATCTTAGTGAGAAGAGGTTGTTATCTAGAAACAAGTAGTTTGACTATGATTGTGGAGAAAACAAAAGTGGCAGATATGGGTCTAAATTTATCTCAACAAGTTTTGTCATTACATTTATGAATGAGCACAATGAGAGAGGAAGTACAAAATTTCCCTGGATCATCACCCTGAAAAATGCTTTGGATGGCTTGAGTAACCTCACATTTGATAAGATTTTATTAAGTTACATTGATGGTAGTAGTGAAACCATTCAGACCAGGAGCCTTATTAGAATTTATTTCCTTAAACTCAGAGAGAATCTCTTGCTTCATAGGAATATCAAAAAAAGATATGTTAGATACATACTCTCGCTCCCTAGAAAATAAATCAGGATCAATAGGAAGAGCCTACATAGTAGCTTGAAACAAATTAGAGAAATAATCCACATTATTTTTATTATACTCATCTTTATCAATAAGAAGCCTCCCATCTAGTTTTAATAGTAGTTATAGTGTTCAGATTTATTTTATGCTTAATTGAGGCATGGAAGTATTTTGTATTGTGATCTTCACTAGAAAAATAAATATAACTTGCGTTTTGTTGTAAAAGATCTCTTCTAAAGAAATAGCTTCAAGAAGAGTATTATGAGCTTGGGATAACTCAGTGACATGATGTGAAGAACAAGTGACCTGAGCCTTAAGAGTATCCACAACAATTTCAGCTTCCTTAACCATATTTTGCAAATTACAAAAGGTCTAAAAATTCAACGTAGCTTAGCAGCAACCTGCTTATTTAGTTGCCAAAGCACGAACCACGGATTACCAAGACCATTAATAATTCAAGCCAGCTTAATAGTACTCAAAAAGGTATCATGAGTACTCTAAATATTTAGAAATTTAAAATGATACAAAGCACGTTTGATAGTGAAGGAAAGAGAAAGTAGAAGGGGGTTGTGATCCGAACCAACATAATTTAAATTTTGCACTTTAGAGATGTGAAAATAGTTGAGGAAATAGTGATTACCAAAGAAACAATCCAAACATTGGAAAAGGGATCCTCTTCTTGAGGCAAAAGGGGAACCCATGTAGCCAAGATCATAGAGACAAGCTTCAACAATTTTATCACAAAAATGGTTGATAAGCATGAGATCACCACACATACCACCTCTCTGCTCAGAGGGTTTCATAATAATGTCAAAATCCCCCCCAATAAACCAGTTTTCTTTAATGGCATCTCCCATAAGCATAAGTTTGTTCCAAAGCAGGTATTTATCTTGAAGAAAAAAACTAGCATAGGAAAAAGTCAACCAGAAAGAAAGGTTTCAAGTTTAAAGTAAACCAAAACGAATTGCTCCTCATTTTCAACAATTTTGAGATCAATGTTGTGCTTTCAAAAGATGAAAATTTGTTATTTGTTTTGCAAAAAAGATTGTACTGCTTAAATTTTTGAAGATATGATAAAGAAATAAGCGGCTCTAAAAGAACAAATATAAATAGATTATTGACCCTACGTAAGTGCTTAAGCCTATTAAGGGAAGAATGGTCTACCACTCCCTTAATACTCCAAGTCATAATGTTAATTATGATTTCTCAAGCCACCCCTTCTAGATGACCTAGGAAGGGGGTTGCACTTTTCACCGTCATAATGATATTTTCCATCCATAATAATATTCTCTCTATTAAGATGTAAAAGTTCATTTTTTTTCTCTTATGTTTTGTTTTACTAGCTTTTGCACTAACCATTCTTCCTCAAGAACATTAGTAGCGACCAAAAAAGCACCATCAGGCAACACTTTCTCTTGATTTTCATGGGCATTTCCGTCATAAAAAGTCTGAGGCAAATAAAAACCCATAGGAGTAGAATGAAGCGGATTATCAGCTACCTACAAGATATACTGCTTAATGTTTTCTATATCAGTTTCTTCAGTAGCAGCAACAATAGGTTCAACAACTTAAACATCAACATTCTCAGTGGTCAAGGCATCACTAGGATTAGTAATTATTATAATAGAATGATCTGTGACCCCAATAACTTCATTTTGCTCAGTGGGATGCATAAGTGTTGTAGGTGGACGATTAGTGTCATGTTTTAAGTGAGGATGTAAGCATTAACAATGAGTATAAATGTTCTCAAACATATGACATTATGAGCAATATGCAGAATGTTTTTCAATTTCTACTTTTTGCTAACAAACTTTGTGCACAAAACAAATCCAAATTTCATCAGAGAAGAGCAAAGAAATATTTCATTGAACTAGTATAAGAGCCTAAGAAGGCCTGTTCAATAAGAAGGTTGGGCATATATTTCACTCAACTAGGATAAGAGCCTCAGAAGGTCTGTTAAATAGGAAAGTTGGGCATCCATCTTTAATGGTTTATCATAAGCCAAAATAAGAGAAAATAAAATTTCATGGTTAAACAAATAAAATTTTAACCCCGGAAAGCACAACTAAATCGAACTAGTAGGGGGTTCTGATTTAGGATCAAAATCAACCATTCGCTTTAGTATTTTATTCAAAATATCATCGATTCTAATAAAATAATGAGAAAATATATGGGTATAGTCCTCATCATTAGATAACGGATATATATATATATATATATATATATATATATATATATATATATATATATATATATATATATATATATATATATATATATATATATATA
>NEWO01001162.1:34838-47476 GCA_003013225.1 Phalaenopsis aphrodite
GGAGGGAAAGAGGATTCTTCTAAAAATAAAGAAAAATACATAAGCTCCTAAGGGTTCCTATTCCCGCTGTACAACTCCACCCGAAAAGAAAAGGAAAAGGGAGGAAAACACCAAAATAACCAAAAAATACATGTATCTATAAAATCATATACCCAAATAAAAGTATACTGTGAAAAGAGCTTAGTCAAAATAGCATCCTGGCAGGTGGAAAGAGCAGAGGCTGAAACCATAACACTGAAGGTAACAAAGAAGAGGCTGTGAGAGAAGTGCGTGACACCCTCCATAGTAGGAGCCATCCCACCTATCGAGCCTGAATGAAAATGAAATTTTAGGAGCCACCGCACTCCAAAATGGTTAAAGTACAAAATATAAAGACATATATTGCAATGAGCTTCGAAAATGATATGCTGGAGTCCAAAATCATAAATATTGAAGAGCAGGGGCAAGATTCTTCCTGATAGTTGAAAATAAGGCAGCTTTAAGAAAATAAAGCAATCGCATGATCTCAACAAGCAAAAAATAAGGAGCTATGGGCCTCCAATGTTAATGCACCTTGCCAACAAATATGAAGTAAGGATCCAAGGGTCTCTATAATTAATGCAAATTTCTAACACGCAAAACAGCCACCAAAATTGAGTATCGAAGGGGGAAAGCATAAAATTCTAGCCATCCTAAGCTGTGAATTATGCCACAAGCAATCCTCTAGGCCATCATTGAACTTATAAACCAAAATGCCAATCTGCCACAAAAACCTTCTATGGTCCTCAACCTTTCATATTTAAGTAAAGCAAATCAAAACCCCACCAAAGTAAATGTGAAACTAATCCCCATCCAAAACCAAATAAAAGCTACAAGATAGAGCCATGGGCCTCCAACATTCATATTAATTAAACCCCTCAAAAATACTCTTTCATTATCCTTGAGAACATATGGCAAATATTATCTCCACCAAAGTAAAGGGGAGTCAAATTGAATACCTGAGTGAACCAAAATAAAAGCCCTTACATCCTCATTACTTACAACCGAATCTCCAAGTGTAGCATAGTGTTGAGTCATAAAATTATATAAATGCTTATATGAAGTCAAAACCTAGAGCCATGGGACCCCAATTTTAATTATAGTGCATGGTACAATGGAGCCATGGGTCTCCAAAAAGGTCCCCCACCCATGCCACCTTAATAATATAAAAACATAATGGAAGAAATAAAAGCATTGGCAAAGCCAATAACTGTCATTAGCTACATATGTATAAGTTTGAACCAGCAACCAGGTAAAAGCTTGAAAAAAGAACATCAGACTGATATGCAAGAGTGATTCAACCCAGGCAGCAATAAGAGCAATCCAGAAAATAATAACATTTTCCTCACAAAAGTTAGCGACCGTAAAACAAAAGCAGCTAGTGGAAGTACAAAGCCAGTATATAAGGTGTATCTAAAACATCGCTATGAATAAGGTTATAAATAGGATGAGTAGGAGTGTCACCAATAAGAATACCAAATGGCCCCCTTTTAGCTAACTAATCACAAGTCATATTTCCTTCACTATTAATGAAAGTTTACCAAATGGCAAGATTTGACTTCATCGTCATATATTTAATCCAATTGAGCAAGATCAGAAAATTCCATTGTGGCTCATGTTTGCCTGTTAAAAGATGAAAGAAAACTTGAGAGTCAGTTTCAAGAATGATATGAGTAAAGCAATAGGGAATAACAATATGTAGAGACCCCAAAATAGCCCACGTCTCAGTTTTTAGAGGAGATAAAGCAAATCTAGGTGAAGTAAAGAAAACAAGGCATTTCTTCTTAGCATCCCGGAACAAACCAATAATCCCAGTACTTTCTCTATTGAAGTTGCCATCAATGTTAACTTTGGTCAAACCATGTGAAGGAGGAGACCACTTAATCAAAGTAGGTCGCTTGTTGATTTCAGAAAAAGAGGAATTATAAGAACAAATAGTAGCATTATAGGCTTTCAGAAAGTTATCAACAATGAGTGCAACAAGGTTATAAGGTGTATAAAAAGTATACTCATACTTATGGTTGTTTCTCCCCATCCAAATAAACCAAAGAACAACCATAGGGAAATAAAAAAGCTTTTCATGATAGTTGCCTGAATATTTCCAAGTATGATGAATACTTTTAAGATGAAAGTTTATACGCCATCGTATGCCAAAATAGCACCCAATGCGCAGCTAAAATTCTTTAGCAAAAGCACATTTATAAAAAATATGAGTGGGAGATTCAGCCTCCTTCTTAAAAATGTAAAAAACAAAAGCAAGCTTCAAGCCTTTCATTTTCAAAATATCATCAAGGTGGAGGAGATTATGGAACAATCTCTAAATAAAGAATGAAATTGAAGGGGAGATGAATTGATGCAAAATATATTTACTCCAAAACCACTAAGGGTAATTATTAAGCTTAGAATAGATCATTTTAGTAATAGCAATAGTAGAGTGGAATTTCCACATAAGAACATTTCAATTATCCTTCTTGAGAGCATTACTAGCAATTAAAGAAGCTCCCTCACCTAAAAGAGACCACAATTTAGGTATGTTCCAACTGCCATCAATCTTACAGTCCCTAACCAGAAGAACATCATCAAAAGTGGAATGAGGCAAGTTGGACAACAAGGAAGAACCCCAATGATCATTCCAGAAGAAAATATTCCCTTCTTCGACATCCCCAAAAATGAAATGAGAAGCTACCTCATGAGCAAGGGTGATGGCTTTCCAATCTTAGAATCTTCAATTTTCCAGAACGCACTGGAAGGATGAGTAGAAATGCAATATTTGTGATGAAGAAAAAGAGACCATAGGGAATATTGTGCTTTAAATTTATAAATCAAAGCCCCCTAGAAGTGCAAGGTATACAACACTTGTGCCGCTTGGCCCAAATCTTGGAAGATCTATTACCACACCAAAGGAATTTGTTGAAAAGAATTTCCAAAGTAGTCTGGGTTCTCTTCTTAACCTTCAACACCTGCATAGAATGTATAGGAATTCTATAAAGAACACTCTTAAGAAGAGTAAGCCCGCCCTTGTTGGACAAGAAAGTGTTTCTCCAATCGTTGATTTTGGATTTGATAGTGTCCACAACATCATCCATTTGAATCTATTTCTTTCTTCCCCTAAGCAAGTTAACCCCAAGGTATTTAATATGAAGCTTAGCAATCTTATAGCCAGTGTAATCAGAAGCCCAAGTTTCTATATTGTTGTTCATTTTATTACCAAAATAAATATTACATTTAGCTAAGTTTAAATGAAGACCAAAAACATCTTGAGAATCTTTAATTAATGTCATCGTTGTTGTGATAGTAGGCTTACTGACATTGGAGAATAAAATGGCATCATCCGCATAAGCAAGGTGGCTAATAACAATTTTTAATTTATGAGAGTATTGAAAATGAGGATGAGCATGATGCAACCTAATTATGAGCCTCGAGAGATAATCAAAAGAAAATATAAAAATGGTAGGAGAGAAGGGATCTCCCGGTTTGATGCCTATAGTGGTTGAAAAAAATCCATGAGATTTCCCATTGATGAGTTCACTGTAGTGACTGTTAGCAAGCCATCTTTTAATGAGGCAAAAAAATCCCCCATTGAAACCCTTAGCTTGAAAGGTATTAAGAATGAACTCCCAACTTATAGTATCGAAAGCTTTTTTAATGTCCAGTTTAAAGAACATATTGCCTCCTCTACATTTCCAGTCCAAGTCCTCAATTAATTCTTAAGCAAGCAAGATATTATCAATAATTTCTCTTCTTTTAATGAAATCCAATTGTTGTGGAGATATAAAATGCCAGAGATAAGTTTGTAGCCTTTTAACAAAGAGAGATAGAACAGAAATTATCCCAAGATATTTTGTCATTTCTTTTAAGAATGAGAACAGGCTGAACTAAAATAGTTACCAGGGTCCTCACCCAAGGAGAAACTTTGGATAACTTTCATCACCTCCTTTTTAATGATATCCCAACATTTGACATAAAAGGCAGAGGAGAAACTATCGGGATCAGGAGACTTAGTGGAGCATATAGACTTGAAAATAAAAAGAATTTCTTCTTCATCAAGAACTTGAGCTAAAGAGAGACTATTAATATTGTCAAATTCATCTACAAAAAGAGTTGATTCAACAAAAGTAATAATAGGATTATGTTGAAAGAGCTCCATAAAGTAGGTCACGACACTATTTAAAATCTCATCTAAATTAGTTAAGATTTGACCTTCAATATTCTTAATTTTGAGGATGCAATTCAAGTTTCTTCTATGCTTTAAAGAGGCATGGAAATATTTTGTATTTCGGTCACCAGCAGTGAAATGAAGGTCATTAGCTTTTTTTTGAAGACGAGCTTCTTCCATATTAATGGGTTCCAATAATTTCAAATGGGCCTGAGCAGTAGAGTTCATCATATCAGCGGAGAAAATTACCTGGGATTCCAAAAGATCAACCTCATTTTGAGCCTCCAGAGCCTTAGTATGTACATTATGAAAGACATGATGATTCCATTTCCGAAGGTGAGCAGCCAGTTTTCTATGCAATTGCCAAATGATATGCCAGGATGAGCCAACAACATTGTAATTCCATACCTGTTGCACAGTACTAAATAAAGTATCATGAGACATCCAAATGTTGAGAAATTTAAATATGGAAATAGTATTTTTATAATTAAATGCAAGAGTAAGAAGAATAGGACAATGATTGGAAGAAGCATAGCTCAAATGTTGGACATTAGAGATACTGAAGTAAGTGAGAAAAGTAGAGTTAGCCAGTAAGCGATCAAGCCTTTTTTGGAGAAAACCTCTTCTCCAAGTGAAGGGAGAACCGGAATACCCCAAATCAAACAAACCAACTCCAATCATAGAGTTAGAAACCTGATTTAGAAGTGAAATATCACATCTTCCACCACTTTTTTTCTCCGAAGGCTTCATAATCATATTAAAGTCACCGCCAACAATTAGGCTTTCAGAAATGGAACTTCTCAAAACTTAGAGTTTCTGCCAGAGTAAAAATTTATCTGGAAGAAGAGAGCTAGCATAAAAAAGGCACCCCAACCATAAAATTGCTCCAACCAAAAATGAGTGAGGATAAATTGGTCTTCATATTCAATAATTGATAAAGTAACATTACATTTTTATAACTATGTGTGTGTGTGTTACACTTATGTGCTATAAATTTTTAAGATTATCATTAATTTTGATCATTCTCTAAGAGATGGTATCTCCTAATCTTCTTAACGTTGATTCTTTCTATTATATTGAAAGTTAGTTACGGGTTCATTTTAACTTGGCATCAGATCTTGACATCTACTTTATTCCTTATTTTTACCCAATGGCTTTTCATCTCACTCATATCAAGGTGAATATATATTTCCACAACTCCATTTCATTTTCTATCCCACTCTCACTAAAATTTCTTATCACTAACTACAAATCAATTACAAAAATAGTCCTTGTACAAGATAACTATCTCATTTTGGGTTCTTAAATCCACAATCTATTCATTATAAATGGTTTTAAAGAGTTCTTGATGTAAAACCCTACATGGCCCTGACTAGGTCGACTTATGTTTTCCCATAAATAATTTAAATTGTGTCTTGTATAATAAAAATTCATTTCCAGACTCGAAATAATTTTTCAAAATCCTATGATCATGCATAATTTTTATTTTCTCCTTAAAGATTATAACATTCTCATAAGATTCATTTCTCATCTAATCAAGCTCATTTAATTGCAATAATTTTCTCTAAACAACATCTTTCAAATTATAATTGAACTCTTTATTAACCTAATAAGCTTTATGCTCCAATTCAACTAGTAAGTGATAAGATTTCCATATATGAGCCTATATGGCATCATTCCTATAGAAGTTTTGTAAAAAGTCCTATAGGCCCATTATGCCCTATTAAGTCTAGCAAACTAATTTGTCATATTAGGATTTATAGTTTTTCCAATATTCTTTTAAATTCTTGATTGGATATTTTTGATAAACCACTAGTTTGAGGATGATACGTTCTAGTAATTTTATTCTTAACCCCATACTTTTGAGTTAATGTTTATTGTTTTGTTCTTAAAATGGATTCCCCCGTCTATACTGAGCATTCCAAAACTTGAAGTAATATTTTTCCTTAAATATTTTACAACATTCCTAGCATCACAGTAAGGAACAAGATTTGCTTTGATCCATTTAGAAAGATAATCCACAGCTATCAACATGTATATAATTTCAGAAGATTGCATAAATGGTCCCATAAAATTCAAACCCCATAGTAAAATTTAGGGGCATTTGATTTTTCTAGAAATATTGCAACCTCTTTGACTTCTATTAAAGGATTCTATGTAAGTATGAAAATCTGTAGATAACACAGGTCAATAAAATCTCAATTCTAAAATCTTAAATGCAATTTTATCAACCCCTAAATGTCCTTTATAATCAGACTTATGAGATTTTTGCATAATTTCTTGGGTTTTTCCAACTATTCTAATAAGTATGTCCTTATATTATTTATATAAATAAGTGTCATCCCAAAAATAATTTTTTTCATCATGCATGAACTTTTTGATTTGATGGCTATCTAATTTATATGTTTAAATGTTACTAAGTAGTTAAATATATCAGCGAACCACAAAATTTTCCATTTATTAATTGTGTAAAGTTGTTCATCATGAAAATTTTCATTAATTTTACCATTAAAACTAACTTTATTTTCTTATTCATGCCTTGACAAATGATTAGTTATCTAATCATCAATAACCTTTCTATCCATAATTTGGAAATCAAATTCTTGCATCTGGAGGACCCATCTAATTAATTTTGGTTTTGCATCCTTCTTCATAATTAAAAATTATATAGCAGAATGAAGTTTCAATAAGATAAGTCTTGAATTTATCATAAGCATACACTATAGCTGATAATTCCTTTCTAGTAGTATGTAATTAATTTGAGCATTATTAAGTATATCACTTTAAAAATTTTATTGTATCTACACCTTAAAAAAACCCCTATAGCATAATCACTTGCATCACACATTAATTCAAAACATTTTGTCGAATCAAGTGAAATAATAAAAGGTGTAGTGATTAATTTTAGTTTTAATAAAATGAAGGTTTTCTCGCATTCCTCATCAAAAATAAAATTATAGTCTTTTTCAAGAAGATGACATAAAGGCTTGGAATTTTTTAAACAGTATTTAATATAGTGCCTGTAAAACCCAGCAAGTTCTTACCCCTCTTATACTAATAGAATGTGGTAATTGGTACAACTAAAATTTAAAGTGTTATTATACACATTTTTATACCTATTTATGTGAAATTACGCTTTAATGAAAGGTAATTGTGTGTTTTCTTGTAGGTATAATCAAATGGATGAAAAATTCTAAAAGGAGTGAAAAAGGTTCAAATTTGGAGCAAAAATGAACTGGGACGCCTAATCACCCAGTCTGACGCTTAAGTGCTAGAGGCTCCGCACCTAAGCACTGGGTACCCTGCTCCTAAGCACCAAAAGTAGTAACTTGATGAATTATTTAATTTGAGCACATCTTTGAAGAGATGTTTGAAGCAACCCTTGATAAAAATGTGGGAAATAGCTTATAGACACAAAAATTCATTCAATTGGCTTATGAGGAGGCAACTTCTAGAAGATTCATTGAATGGAGACACCATTTTGAAGAGACACCAAGGCAACTTTTTGATTTTTATTAAAGGAGACTTGGATCACCAAATCCAGTCACCGGAGGCCAACCATCCACAAACTGTAAAGCCCATCGCCATCACCACTACCCATCCCCACCGTTGCCGACCACCTTTATTTTATTTTATTTTATATTGAGTGTTAGTTTGTATTGTGAGAGAAGGAGGAGAATTCAAAGGAACTTCAAAACATTTGGTGGAGAAAATTGAGATAAGTGTTTATCTTTGTGTTTACACTTGGTTTTAATTTAGATTTCTTGTTTGTGTGCATGATTTATACTTTTAAACTCATGTGTGGTTATGTTTTCTCCTTGAATTCTAAGTAGTTTTTTTTCTCTTTTTCATTAAATGATAAGAAAAAAAAAATCTAAAGGAAGTTTTATGAAGTATTAAACTTCCATGTTGGAAGAAGTTGTGATGATTTGAAACCTTGCACTTCATTTACTTCTTGATTTTGCCACTTAAGATGTTAATACCTGTTGTGAAAACATGTAAGATCTGAGATGGTATTGTCTCAGTCAAAAAATACTTAGAATCACATATTGATTTCATGAATGTAAATGTAGTTCATGGGGTTGAGTGCAAATAAATTGGGAAATATATTTTAAAGGGTGTAGAATTAGAGGACTTTAGTGTAACAGGCTAAAGTCCCCTAACTAAATATAGTTTTAGGTTTTGATACGAGATGTTAGCCCCAAGGTAAATGGAGAAGAGGGAACACTAGAGTGAGAGCTACTATCTTCCCTACCTAGCCATTTTCAAAACTATTCAAACTATACATTACTCAATATTCTTTATAGCATCTCTACTAAGGGTAAAGATATTATTGCTCCTATTTGGCATAAAACATTTAGCATATTTCCACAACAAAATTTCTATTTTTATCACTGATTCGTGATGAGAAAAAAGATATTTTATTAATATTGCCTTCTTCTTGCAAGTATTTTAGTTAAGTTAATTAGTTGCTTACTTTATTTTCAAATATCAAAAATTACAAAAAGAATCAAACTTTCATTCCTATTTTAGCATCTTAAGTTTAAGTAAGAATATAGTGCTAAGTAAAATTTTGTTATTTGATATTAGTTCTCCTTGTGGGATCAATATTTTGGACTTAATTAGAAAGTTCTGTATTACTTGATAACGATACATATACTTGCGTAGTATACTATATTAAAATATTATAACTGCATTCTTATTTGCTTCATAGTGAAATATTTACCTAGCTTTTGCTTTGGATCAAGTTTTTGGCTCTGTTGCAAATTAAGAATAAGTATTAAGGAACTTAATCATATAATCACATACATCACATTTTACATCTATATATATATACATATACATATATATACATAGAAAATTAAGATCAGTGATTCAATAATAACTTGACTTTTATTGAATCTTCTTCCATTCCTTTCTCAAAAATCTTATTTCCTAGCACAATTCTTTTTGCAATCATAAATTCACATTTTTCCTAATTGAGAACAAGGTTTGTTTCTTCACAGTGTTTTAGAATCCTTGTTAAATTATCAAGATATGAATTAAAAGAAGTTACAAAAATTGAGAAATCATCCATAAAAAACTTCAATTCCTTTCTCAATCAAATCATAGAAAATTGACATAATACATCTTTGAAAAGTTGCAGGTACATTACATAATCCAAATGATATACTAAAAAAAAGTAAAAGTTCCATATGAACTTGTAACTCTTGTCTTATTATGATCCCCAGTAGCAATAAGTATTTGATGGTATCCAAAATATCCATCGAAATAGCAAAATTTACGATGTCGAGTGAGTTTATCCAACATTGGATTCAAAAAAGGCAAAGGAAACTGATCTTTCCTAGTTACGATATTAAATTCTATATAATAAACAAAGATTCTTCATCCAGTGACTTCTCTTGTTGGGATTAATTCATTCTTTTCATTTACAACTACAGTCACTTCCCCTTTCTTAAGAACACAATGGAAAGGACTAATCCATGAATTGTTTGAAATAGGGTAAATAATTACTGCATCCAACCACTTCAAAATTTCTTTCTTAACAAATTCATTCATGATTGGTTTCAATCTCCTTTAAGGACCAACTCTAGGCTAAGTATTATCTTTTATTAAAATTATGTGCGTACAGACTGAAGGGATTAATTTTTAATATCTGTCAATGTCCATCTAAAGGCTTTTTTATGATTCTTTAATATCTCCAATATTTTTTCTTCTTATTCTACAGTCAAATCTAAGGATATAATAATTATAATGTAGATAAGTTCCCCAATAATACATACATTTAATGTGTAGGAAGAACTTTCATTTCCACTTCATGATTTTTTTCAATAGATGGAATTGGAGGTTTGTTATTATTAGTAATATCTAAAATCTTAAAGTTTTCCTGAACATAATTTGAATCCTCAGTGTTTATCTCATCGGATTTAGCTTCAAAATCACCTTCAGTTTCACTTTCTAGTTCTTTTAATCTGATATAACTTTATCTTTCTGTTATGATATGGCTTCACATCTTTCTTAATAACTCTTAGCAATCATATAATCAATAATATCCATTCTATATTATTTACCATCTTTTCCTTCATTATGATACTTTACAAATTTAAGCAAATTAAATGTAACTTCTTGATCATTAACTCTCATGGTTAATTATCCTTTTTGCACATCTATCATAGTACATCTAGTAGTAAGGAAAGGCCTCCCTAATATGATAGGAATTTCTTTATCTTCTTCCATATATAACACAATTAAATCAACAGAGAAAATAAATTTATCCACTCTAACTACTTTAACCACTACATCTTTTTTAACCCCCTTAGGATAAGTAATTTATCAATCGACTAATTGTAGGGTTACAGTCGTGGGAGATATCTCTCTTAAACCTAACCTTCTAAATATAGATAATGACATGAGATTAATGCATGCTCCTAGATCACATAAAGCTTTTTTGCAAATTTTTTCTCGAATTGCATGAGGTATGGTAAAACTACTATGATCTTAATTTTTTTAATAAGACTTTTCTGAATTATTGCTCCACATTTTTCACTAAGTGCAATAGTCTCATAATCTTCGAACTTCTTTTTTTATTTAACTTAATTCATAAAGTTGGCATAAGATGACATATGTTCTAAAACTTTCACCAAAAAATGACCTATTTTTAGTGTAAATTTCATGTTCATTTTAAGCTTATTTTTATGATATTATATTTTAAAGGAAGAAATTTTGCATGCTTTTGGTTTCAAGTAAATGGAATGGACATTTGGAGAAAATGAGGACAAAATGGAGCAAAATTAGAAGCTTGTATATGGCGCCATAGCACCAACCTTGGTGCCATCGCAATAATAGATGAGCTGAATGGGTGTTATAGCGCTCCAAGTAGGCACTATAGCACCACAAACCAACTTTCTATAATTCATTGAATTTGACCAAATTTTCAAGGGGTGCTTGAAGTGACCCTTGGTGATTTTTAGTTATCTATTAATAGAGCTAAATTTTAGATGAAAAGAGATCTTGTTTGAAGTCTTATTGAGGTTTTCTAGGAAAGTTTGATTGGATTCTATTGTGTTTGTGTGTGTGAGTCCTTATTTTTTGTAAGAATTTGGATATTAGCTTCAAGGAAATTTTAGGATTTCCTTGGCGAGATCACATAAAGATTAGTATATTATATTTGTGTTAAAGTTTTTATTGTAAGACTTGATTTCAATACAAATATTATGTTTTTATTTTATCTCCATAATTTTTGAATAGTTTCCTTTCTTTCTCCTTGCATATGGGAATTAATCTTGCATGATGAGAATGATTTAAGATCTCCTTTTATTTTTAAAGCATTGTGATGGTATTTTCACCGATTCTTCGCTGATTTTGCAAAGTGGCCTTTTGTATTGTTAAAATCTATATAGAAACTTAATGATTTGGGAGGGCTATGATTTCACCAACTATTGAGTACCACATTCCATCTTGGAGGGGAGTGCAAATAAATAGGGAGATAAGTTATGATAGGTGTAGAATTGATGTTTCTATGGTGAAAGACTAGATTCTTTTATTAACAAGCTCCAGAGTTTTGATCGTAAGGGTATCTAGAAGGTCCTAAAGAGAGGGTACAGTGGGTAATCTAGAAGTGAGAGGCCAGATTCTACTTAGCACTAGTACACAAGCTGGTAAGAGACTCAAGATTAGCTAATTTTCTTTACAAACACTGAGAGGGGGTAAATAATAAGAATGTTACACAATACAACATTTTATCTTTTTCATCATTCAATTCCTACACTTATTAACATCCCTTTATAAGGGGAAAGATCTTTTCATAATATTTCAAACACTCTTTTAAAATATTTTAAACTCTGTTAGTCTTCTAAACCTTATGAATTTTTTAATCTCTGTATTTATTTTTTGCAAAAATTTAGTGTTAAATTATCACAAATTTTTTGAAACTATTTTTCTAATATAATATCTAAAATTTGGAAAGAATTTTTGCAAGTCTATAATATAGGATTTCTTCTTTTCTATTGTGATCAATTTTGGGTTTTTAAAGAAAAATCTATATTACTTGAAATGATACGTATACTTGTGTAGTACCCCTAGTGTGAAGTTTTATTATTTATTTTCATTTATCACACTAGCTGCTGAATATAATTTGAGCCAAGTTTTGGCAATCATTTTGAGTAGAAAAAAATCAACGTAGTTGCTGATTGGGTTCTTTTTGCACTTTTATCGAGGAAAGAAACATAATTTTTTATTGACCTATCAAAAATTTTTATATTTGAACTTTAGATTTAGTTTAGAAAAATTTTAACTTAGTTTTACTAATTTTAATTTTCAAATATCATAAAAACATAGAAAATTGAAAAAATCAAAAAATTAAAAAAAAATAAAAAAACTAAAAAAAAATTAAATTTTTTTTTTGTTTGAATTGATTTACTTTTAAAAAATTTTATCTTTTTTATGCATAATTAGGGATTTGAAA
>NEWO01001162.1:51582-103102 GCA_003013225.1 Phalaenopsis aphrodite
TATACAACTATCTTTTGTAGGAGCATATATATATGAAACACCAAAATAAAAAGACAAAAAAATTACAACAATCTGCAGAAAGGGAGATTAGAATGATCACCCTTGAGAAGTAACTGTAGTGGAGGGGGAACCTCCTTGGAAAATTTGGGTCTGTCTACCTCAGCACCAGCCTGAACAAGCGAATGAGCAGGTATGTTACCTTCTCTATGTAAAAAAGGAATTTCAAATTAATGCCCTGGGAGTTGTAGGAAATTCTATTCTTCCATTTTAGAATGTGTCAGGGGCAGGTTATGGTATTAAAAAGAATGTTAATCATGACCTTAGAATCACTCTCCACTATAAGGTTGTGAAATTTGGCATTGGGCACAATATAGATGGCCCAAAAGATAGCCAAAGCCACAGCTTCCAGAGCATCAGCAACAAAAACATGAGACAGGAAATGTAAGAGACAAGTACCATTTGAATTCCTGAAAACCCCTCCAATGCCAGCAGTGGACCTATAAAAACTGCCATAAGTATTGGCTTTCAGCCAACCAACAGGAGGTTTGAGCCAGAAAACTAGGGGTTGCTCCAAAATAGGTTGATTAGCTAAAGAGTTGGTCTTAAAAAGATCAGGAAAGGCTTTCCAATGAGTAATTTTTTTCAGAAATACTAAATAGTTAGTAGCCACCTTAGAGGGATGTGGTAAGTGTTCATCAAATTTGGCCTTATTTCTAGCCATCCAAGTGAACCAAGCCACCACACATGGTATCATCAAAAGTTTTAATTGAAGCCATTCAATCCAACAAGATATAAATTTCTGCCAAGTGAGATTGATGGTTTGCACTTTCAAATTTTTTAGGACCATTAACCAAATATGTTGGACAAATTGGCATTGTAAAAAAAGGTGATCTGTTGTTTCCTCTTGCACTTTACACAAAATACAACAAGAAGGGCCTCTCAGTCCCTTCAGTTTCAGAATGTCATCAGTTGAGAAGCATTTAGAGAAAATTCTCCAACAGTAGAAAGACATAGAGGGTGAGAGGAAATTATACCAAATATGTTTCCCCCAGAGAAAGCTCTCACCTTGATGATGTTGGGAATAAATGTAAGAAGTCGTAGATTAGAAAACACCATGCTTGGAAATAAGTTTGTCCTTCTTAGAAGTATCCACAGGAATGTTGTTAATCCTGAGAATAGTAAAGTTATCAAGTATGTTTTTTAAAGAAGTAAAGTTCCACTGATTATCATTCCAGAAATCTGACACTTTGTTAGAAGTTGGATAGGGAACAATAATCCTGTCAGCAAGCTTCCCATCCCCCATCCAATTGTCAAGCCAAATATTAAGGTTCCCCTCTCCAAGATCCCATATAAAGTAGTCTTCAACTTTGTCTTTATATTTGATCATATGAGACCAGATTCTGGAGTCTCTCAATTTAGATGTAGCAAGAGTGGGATGTGAACCTCTACAATACTTGCCTTTAAGAAAGATAGTCCAAAGGGACTCTTGAGCTCTAAACTGAATCCACAACTTGAAAAAATTAATTAGATGTAGATGCTTGAAACTTCTAAATCCCAGACCCCCATTATGAGTTGGTTTACAAATGGATTTCCAATTGGTCCAATGTTTCTGTGTTCTTTGTCCTGACCAAAGAAATCTATTGAAGGTTGTTTCAAGAAGGTGCTGAGTGCTCTTTTTCGTAGTTGCCATTTGGAGAATGTATGAGGGGAAGGCAGACAGGACATGTTTTGGGAGGGTAATCCTTCCTCCATTTGATAAGAAAATATTGGTCTAGTTAGTGAGTTTAGCTTGGATCTTAGTAACCACTTCATCAAATTGGATTTGTCTTGTCCATCGTTTTAGTAAATGAACTCCCAAATATTTCAGATGAGAATGTGGGGCTTGAAATCCAGTAAAATCAGAAACCCATTATTTGAAAGATTGTTTAACACCTTTGCTACAGTAAATACAACATTTTTGCTTGTTCAACTGCAATCCAGAGCATAACAGAAATGCATTGAGAAGGGTTTAGATTTGTCTGACAGCAGGTTTAGTGGCCTTGGAAAAAGGAATAATATCATCTGCATATGAAAGATGGCTGATTGCAATATTTGAGCTGTGCTTGAAAAGATTGTGAGTAGATATGTTTTGTTTTTTGTTAAGAATAAGAGATATGTAGTCAAAGACAAGAATAAAAAAAGTAGGGGAGAGAGGATCACCTTGTTTGATTCCCTAGAAGTAGTAAAGAGACCATGGGTCTTTCCACTGATGAGAATAGAGTGGGCATTATTTTTCAGCCATCTTCTGATTAAGATTATGAAAACCATATTAGAACCTCTAGCATGAAGAACCTCCTCAATGAAATCCGAGTTAATGGTGTCATAGGCTTTGTAAATATCTAATTTGTAAATTAGATTTCCTCCTTTACATCTTTTATCCAAACCTTGGAATAATTCCTGAGCTAAAAGAACATTGTCCACAATGCTTCTTCCTTTGATGAAGGTAGTTTGGCTATTGCTGAGGATCCTATTAAGATGAGGTTGAATTCTAGCCACCAGAATCTTGCTAATAATTTTAGAGATCACACTGGTGAGACTTATGGGTCTGTACTAATCCCATCTGTTACACACAGTTTCTTTAGGGATGAAGACAATGGTGGAAGAAGTGAAAAACTTGATGGGTTCAAGACCAGTGAAAAAGGCCTGCTCAACATCCATAAAATCTTATTTAATGACATTCCAAGCTGATTTGTAAAAGTCAGCAGAAAAGCCATCAGGATCTGCTGCTTTATTGTTATCAATAGAGTTTAAGGCAATCTTGATCTCCACTTCAGGAGGAATTTCAGCAACCTTGAGAGTAGAAGTATAATGTCTGCAATGGTCAAACAAATTGCCTTTAACTTAAGTCCTAGCCACCTCACTTATGGTGAAGAGCTTTTGGTAATGCTCAACAGCATTATCAGCAATATCTTGGCAGGTATTCAGCCAATCTCCCTTGGAGTCTTTGATCTTATGTATCTCATTACATTTCCTCTTGTGATTAATGATAGCATGGTAATATTTGGAATTTCTGTCTCCCAAACAAAAATAATTTTGAGCAGCTTTCTGATGAAGGAGTTGTTCCTGCAAGTGAATAACATTAAGTAGGATTTTGTTAGCATTATCAAGTTCAGTTTCCAAATTAGGATTAAACTGATTTTGGATTCCAAGTCATTTACAATGGCTTCAGCTTCCACCACCATAGTGTTTAAATTGCCAAATGTATGCCAATTCCAGGCTTTGAGTTTAGCAGCAAGCCTTTTGTGTAAGATCCACAATTTCACCCAGGGATTATTTTTGTGATAGCTGGCCCAAACAGAACTTACTTGATTCATAAAGTCTAGATGGGATGACCAGACATTTAAATATCTGAAAATAGTTTTGGTGGGGTTTATGGAGCTGCTGATGAAGATCATAAGGGGTTTGTGATCAGAACCAGAATTTGATAAATGGGAGACAGTTGTATGCAAAAAATTATTAAGCCAGTGATCATTAGCAAGAGCTCTGTCAATTATTTCCCAAACTTTACCTCTTCTCCAAGTGAATATGGGGCTAGAGAAACCCAAATTATAGAGTCTAGCCATATGCATATTATCTAAGAAGAAATTCATTTTGTTAATATCAAGAGGTCTGCCTCCAACCTTTTCATCAGAGGAAGCCATGCAATTGAAATCTCCACAAACCAGCCACTAAGATTAAGGAGCTTTCTGCAAAGCTCTACTCTCTCAGCAAGAGAACTAGTGGCATAGACAAAAGTAGCATGAGCAAAGTGGCCAGCCATAGAAAGAGATACATGTAAAAATTGAGGGTGATCTAAGAGGATTTGCCAAGAGACTTCTATCCTGCAGAGTAACCAAATCTTATTGTTACAATTAGTAGCAAAATGAAACCTAGAAAATTTTTTAATGATTCTATCCTTGTGCTTAGACACCATGAGTTCCTGAAGAGCAATAATCCAAAGCTTGTACACCCTATTCAGATGCAATAATCTGCTAAGGGACCTAGGGTGTGCCGATCCCCTAACATTCCAACAAAGTAGGTTAATCATTGATCATTTTTCATCTTCTCCTTGTTCAAAGAAGAGATTCCAAACTTTTGGACATGAATTCTCCAGAGGTAGCTGCATTATGCTTCAGCTCATGCATCAGCTTCTTTTTCTTTTTGGACTGATGGATCTGTCATTCTTCCTCTAGGTTTAATTTCAAAATTTGAACTACATTATCATCCAAAACATTAATAATATTAGACTACAAAGCAGGAAGGTCAGTATGATCCTTATATAAAGGAGTCAAAGTTAAGTCTTTGGGCAAACCAACAGTCCCTAATTAATAACACAATGCACGGACTTCACCAGGAGAAGAGGGAACCTCAATAGGGGTAAGGGGAGGGGGCAAAGGGATCAAGTTAGTGGAAGGTTTATAGGAGCCTTCAACAGGAAGTGCACCCCAGCAATGGAAAAAATTGGTTCAGCTTGAGGGTCTTTAAATTGGGAAGGGGCAAGAGTAGAGGGGGGGCACAAAAAAGAGATTCCATCTAATTAAGCTTCAGCTAGGACTTCTACAATAGGTAGGCAGTCAAAAGTAGGGGTATTTGAAGTAGGTAGAGAGTCAATTTCAGGGTTTTAGGACAAGTTTGGGGTGGGGGAAGGTGATCCATCTATGGAGAAGTAAGTGGTTGTTTGGAGAAAGCTGACAGTCTAGAGGTTGAAGTCTTTTTCTTGGGATGTAATCTGAAGCATCTGTTGTCAGTGTGTCCAAACATCTTGCAATTATGACAATAATATGGCCTTTGCTCCATTACAATTTTCTGCCAATAGCCATTGTTAGCAGTACCCAACCAAATTTCATCAATTTCAGGTTGAGTGATATCCCTTTCCGCTAGGATCCTAGCCACAGAAGGTCTGGACAAGTTAAAGGTGGGAGCATCTAGCTTCATGGGTCTTCTAAGGGCAATGCTAATGGTAAAAAGAACTTGGTGGTTGAAAAAGTGAAGCTTCAATCCAGGCAGCTTAAACCATATAGGAGCTATTGGAGGTTCGTTTGAAGGATCAAAATCAATGGTCCATTTCAGCAGTTTCATAGAGATGCCATCCAAAAAGAGAGCTTGTTTAGCAAAAAGCCTTGCATAATCCTCTTCTTTAGCTAATTGAATCATTATATGCCTTCCATCCATTAGTCCAACTTTCCAAGCACCAATCAACTTTAAATCATCAAAATACTTCCTTACTTCATCCATTTTAAGATGGTTGAACTGGAATTTACCCACCAGGGTGAATTTTCGAGCCTCAGCCAAATTACTGATTTCCTGGTTAGAAAAAACAGCAGCCACCTTGCCTCCTTTTCTGCATAAAGATTTCACAAAGGGCAATCTCCTTTGCCAAAAGCAACATCATGATAAGCTTGAGGAAAGACAAGATTTTCAACATTTTGCAATGTTTCAAAACCCTTCCCCACCACATCAACAAAAGTGGCTTTAGACCATTGGATGTTAGTGTCTAAATCAATGGGAATAGGGGAGGCCATTTAGAACATCAACAACAAACACAGTGGGGGGGACAACAAGAGAAATCTACCAATAAAACAGTAGCTGAAGCACTTAAAAGAAAACAGCAGCAGAAAAGAGACCTTCAAACCAGTGAAACACCTCTAGAAAGCTGAATAAAGATGGCGACAAACGAAAACACAGTCAGGGAAGGTCAGTGAGAAGCTAGACATCACCATTAAGACAGAAACCCTAGTAGAGCTAGGGGAGCAACCGCCACCACGAAGATATATATATATATATATATATATATATAAGTTTAGAAAACAAAAAAGAAAAAAGAAAAGTAAAAGATCTTAACTCGATCTCTTCCTCAAGAAAATCCTTTAGAGTTCCTTTGAATCTCTTTCTCTATTTACTATAACACTCAAATCTCTCTTAGAAATGTAAGGAAGAATAAATCTCTCACTTTTCCTCTCCTCTTACAACTCTTAGAGACACCCTCCAAACACTCCCACACACTTACCACACTCTCGTACACCTTTGATGATCATGAACCCACCACCCCTTCTTTTTGATATAAAAACGCTCTTTTATATTGTATGGACGAATTTTTCTAGAGTCTCCATAATCACCTCTTCAAAATTCATCAAAATTTAATGTATCTATGAAAATAACCATCTCTGCACCTAGGTGTCGTCTTATCTAGATTCTAGCGCTTAGTCATCAATTCTGACGCCTAGGCGCAAGTTCTGATAACAAACAAAAATAAACAAGTATTTTGAAATCAAAACTTAAAACTTAGCATTGAAATCACAGCAACAACATCCTAACACTGAAAATCAAACATCAAATACTAATAGCAAACATAATAAGTCTAATATCAAAAACTAAAGAAATCCAACTTAACTAAGCAAAAATAACCTCTTATAAACCGGAATCCTAAACTTTAGAGTTGTTACACATTTACATCTTCTATACTATCATTTTCTCTAATATCACCCATGGATTCGTGATGCACAAATAAGATATAAAAAGGATGGCGAAGAAATTTATCAGTCAAGTCTTCTTTGATCCTAACATCTTTCTTATACATTACACCGTAGCCTCTTCCATAATTCTAATGTGATCAAATTGAACTTTAATTTTCCAATCCAAATGGTCGAACTAATCAGAAGTGTTCTTAATTACTTTCAAAATATTAATAATCTCGTTCTTTAACTTTTTAATCTTCTTCAAAATGACTAATGAACTATCCAAAAATCTGGATCGTATAGGTGATGAATTTTGAGATGATTGATCCTTAAGAACATTTTTGTCATCCACTTCTCCATTTTCAATGTAATGACAATTTAAAACTAGGTCCATGAGCTTTCAAGAAAGAAGCCCTTTTACCCTATTTTCATATGGAACTTGCAATAGAGTGCAAAGAAAACATATTGTGGATGGATGTCCAGGACCAAGTTAGATCTCTTCAAAATCAAACCAAGAGTAGATTTTACAATTATAACATTGACAACGATAGGTCTAACAGTTTGAATACAGTAGTTCAATACAGCACTTTTATTCCACACTTGACTATTTTCTTTAGTTGGGAGAAATTTTGCTGAAATAAAGATATTCCAAGGCTTTGATGTGGAATTCAGGAATGAAGAAGGAAAAAAATACATTATTGTTGTCTCTTATCTCTTAAGTTCCATCTTCATCTGTTAAGAATCTAAAAACTTCATTCATATTGCCTCTTATAGGGGCAAAGTTGACATAATGACAAATCAAAACATTCTCAATCAAGAACATATCATTAATTCATGGAGTAAAATGTACTCACTTGCTTTGAACATAGACAACTCCTTGATTTATCCCATGAAGAGTTGCACAAATTCTTTCACAATGGGAATTACTACGACCGCAGTTGTGTAGCATAGTACTTCCCATTGCCTTTGTACAGTGATTTCTTCCACAATATTATTATAAGTATTGAACCCTCGATTCACAAAACCTCTTTCCTTGATCAACCTCTTCTTCATGATGATTTTATCATGCAACCTTTGCACATCTAAACTAATAAACTTTTATTGGTTGAAAATCCCATATTTGGAAGTTTCCTTGGATATGGAAGCCATAGGAACAAGAATGGTGAATCCTCTCCCTCTTTACTAACTTAATTTAACTCCAAATGGCAGGTTTTTGGAGCTATATAGAGAAATTTTGGCCAAAAGCCTTTAGTAGGAGATTCTGGGATGATTTTTCCTACTGCATCATCTAAGCGCCTGATTCTGGTGCTTAAGCGTTGGGTTTTCTAAAAAGTGGCGGATAGACACCAGATATAGGCACCTAGGCACCAGTTCTCTGTGAAATAGGTTCTTAGGCTCTAATTTAGGGGCTTTGGCACTAGTAAACTATTTTGCACTGCTTTGCCTATGGTCCAAAATAACTCACATTCCTTCCATAAAATTGAATAAGTAAAACATTTTTATGCATTTTTTTTTAACATGTAATTATCTAAAGCACATATAATTTGATCATAAGAGCTCATATTACAAAAAAAAATTGAAAACAATTACAAACATAACTATGTGTTGCCTCCCAAAAAGTGCTTGGTTTAACATCCTCTGGCCAAGGTTCTTAATTTTTATTCTGGGTGACCCACAGTAAAACCTCTTTAAAAACTGGTTTGTATCCATCAAAATAAGGTTATAATCTATGTCTATCAACTTCAAATATTTTTCTGGTTTTTGGACCTTCAATATCCACAACTCCATACGGGTAGACTTTTTTAATAGTAAATGACCCTAACTACCTAGCCTTAAGTTTACTGGGAAATAAATTCAATATTGTGTTATACAATAAAACTTTTTTCCTAGGTTCAAATTCCTTTCTTATTATTTTCCTATCATGCAAATTTTTCATTTTTTCCTTATAAATCTTAGCAATTTTGTAAGATTCATTTCTGATTTCTTTGAGCTCCTTCAGTTACAATAATATTTTTTCATCAGCATCTTTAAATTTAAAATTAAATTATTTAATATCCCCTTAAGCTTTTTGCTCCACTTCTACTAGCAAGTAACTAGTTTTTCTAAAAAAAAAGTCTATATGGAGACATTCTTATGGTGTTTTGTAAGTTGTTATGTAAGCCCATAATATTGTATCTAATCTAACATACCAATCAATTTTGTTAGGATTTATAGTCTTTTCCAAGTTTCTATTAATTCCATGATTAGATATATCTGCTATACCATTAGTCTAGGAGTGAAAAATAGTGGAGATTCTATGCTCTATATCATATTTTTGAACCAATTTTTTAATTCTTTTATTCTTGAAATGATATCTGCCATCTGTAATGATTACTTTAGTCAGTCCATATCTTGTAACAATATTTTTCATTAAAAATTTTGAAACAGTTTGAACATTACATTAAGGTAAAGCAACTGCTTTGATCCATTTGAAAACATAGTCTAATTCAATTAATAAATATAAATTCCTGAAAGAGGGTATAGATAGTCCCATAAAATCCAATCCCCAAACATCAAAAATTTCAACTTCCAATGCAAAATTCAGATGCATTTCATTTATTTTTGAAATATTTCCTACCCACTGACATTAATCACATGTTTTTATATGTTTATTATCATCCCCAAATAGAGTAGGCCAATAAAATCCAGATTGTAAAATTTTATATTTTGTTCTACCAATTTCAAAATGTCCCCAAATTTCAGAATCATGACATTTTTGAATAAATTTTTTAACTTCTTCATATGGTACACATCTTTGAATAACCTAATCTTTACAGTACTTATATAAATATTGATCATCCCAAAAGTAAATTTTGCATTGTGAATAATTTTTTTCTATTTTTACTTTGTTGATTCATACGCTAAAAGATCACTAATAATATAGTTTGCTATGTTTGCATCTCATGATACATGCAATTTATTTCTGTCTGAGAGAAGATATATAATTTTGGCATTTAACCATTTTATAATTTATTTCTTAACCATTTATTTAATTATAGGGTTTAATCTACTTTGAGACTCAACTTTTGGTTCATTATGTTCTTCTAATAAAATTCTATGCATCCAAATCAAAGGACTTATTTGCTTGATATCAGCTAATGTCCATACATAGGCTTTCTTATATTTCTTAAAATCTCTAATAATTTTTATTCTTGTAATTCACTTAACTATAAGGATAGTATAGTAGGTAATGTAGATAAATCTCCTAAAGAAACATATTTTAAATGTGTAGAGAGCACTTTCATATCGAGTTCAGGAGGTACTTCAATTGAAGGAATAAGTTTTTTAATATTTTTGTTGGGTCTAATAAGTTAAATCTTTCCTGAACATAATATATATATATATATATCTATATATATATATATATATATATATATATATATATATATATATATATATATATATATATATATATATATATATATATAAATTCATTACATATTTCAATGAACTTATCCTAAATTTTATTCTCATCTTCATGGTTAAAATCTCCTTGTTCCATTTTCTCTTCAAACTCATTCATAAAATGATCGTTACTCAAATAATCACAAATTTCCATCATGAAGCATTCATCATCTTTTCCTTTTGTTGAGTATTTCATGGATTTTGATATATTAAATGTAACTTCTTGATCATTGACTCTTAGGTAACTCAACTTTCTAAACATCTATCATAGTTCTTCTAGTTGCAAGAAAAGGTCTCCCTAAGATAATTTGAATATTTTTGTTTTCCTCCATATCTAACACATTGAAGTCCTTAAGAAAGATAATTTTATCAAACTTTATAATTACATCTTCTACAACTTATTTAGGATAGTTGATCTAACGATCAGCTAACTGAAGGGTTACTGTAGTAGGAGAAATCTCTCCTAATCCTAACCTTCTAAAAATAGATACAGGCAGAAGATTAATACTGGCGCTCAAGTCACATAAAGCTTTTCTAAAAAATCTTTTGCCTATAGCTTAAGGAATAGTAAAACTACCATAAATATTTAAGTTTTTCAGGAAGCTTTTTTTGAATTATAGCGTTACACTCTTCATTAAGTGTAATTGTCTTATTATCTATAAACTTCTTTTCTCTAATAAGTATATCCTTCATGAACTTTACATAACTCAACATTTGTTCTAAGGCTTCAAAGAATGAGATGTTTATGGTTAGTTTCTTAAATAATTCTAAAAATTTTGAGAATTTTTTATCCAATTTTTGTTGTCTCAATCATTGAGGAAATGGAGGTTGTGGTTTTTCTACTGTAATTTTCATTGGTTTAATAGGATATTCTGAATCATGATAAATATCTTCCTCATATTTTTCAATTTCCACCCCTTCTTTCTCAACTTCAATCTCTTTTTGAACTTTTTTTTCCACTTTTTAGTTGTACAGCTTTAATTTGTTATTTATTCTAGTCTTTAGGATTAATCTCAACTTAATAAGAAGTGTTTCTTGAGGCTTACTGCAAAGTGTGGTAGAAATATGTCCCAATTTATTCTAAATGTTTCTAATTGTTGCTCCCTGACTTTGAAATTGTTTATCCATTTGTAATACCAATTCCTCCATACAAAATTTCTTCTCCTTAAATTGTGAATTGCTATTAAAACCAAGAGGATAATAAGGTCTATAGTTAGTATTTCCTTAGTTGTTTAAATTTCCGAAAGGGTTCGTTTAATTATTCCCCCATTGTGGATTTACACCATTAGAGATTATTATTCAAACTTAAATTAGGGTGATTTTTCTAACCAGGATTGTAATAATTAGAATAGGGATTATTATGCCAAGTATTTTTTGCATTCAAAGTTTCAGACAATGATTGAGAATTTATCATTTGTTCGAATGAATTTTCCTCAACCATTGGTGGTGTTTGAGATATATTCATTCCAAATTGATCAAACTTCTTTGATATTGTAGTTATTTGAGAAGCTGATACACCTAAAATATATAGTGTTTTTAGACACATTTTTATACCTATTATTGAGATATTGCACTTTAATGGAAGGTATTTTTGGGTTTTACTTGCAAATACAGGTAAAAAGGGTGAAAAATGCTTAAAGGAGTGAAAAAGAATCAAATTTAGAGCAAAAAGGTGAAAAATGTGCAGATGAGTTTTGAAGCCTAAGCGACATCACCTTTTTTTAGAAGATGGTATAACTAAGTCTCACGATGGAGTTCAAACTTCTGATACTACAACACTCGATTACTGAGTCATGGGTTGGAGGAATTAAATGCAAAATTCATGGGTAGAGATCACTATTGAATCTTGAAGTTCTACTTTACATAAGACATGGAAGCGAGAGACATAATGCAAACAAAAAATGATTAGTTTGCCTAAAATAGGATGTATATTGTTAAGCAGTACTAGTTTGCTTAGTCATGGTGTGCGTGAATTTGTACATAATGTGTGGGTTGATGTATGTATGCATACGCTTGAGCTAGTTTGTTTATTCTTGCGGCGTTTGAATGAATATGAGTTTGTATAGTATGTGTGGATTAATATATAGATGCATACACTTTCACTTCCATGGAGAGATGGATGTTTGGTTATGGAAATACAAATATTTTCATGCTTTTCTAACCATGTAATTGTAGCCAAACTTCTTTTGAAACTTAGAATCAGGTGTGCCCAATGATTAATAAGTTGAAGTCAACAATTGTGATGTAATGCCTTAGCGAGGCAAGGCATAAGCCATGAGATTTAACTTAAAAGCACTTAGAATTTAAATATGCCACAAGGATTAGTATCCATAGCGACCTTATCATCATTTTCATTATCTTTTAAAGAATCATTATATTTAATAACTCTATTGTCCTTATATTATTTATTATTATCATCTTCAAATCCTTTTCAATTATCACTTCTTCCATCTTACTCTGTATATTTACTAAAATTGAATTCAATATAATTTAAAATAAAATAACAAATTAGTAACACAATTAAGTAATCCACTATATTTAAATTACCTTTTGATTTTTTGACACTTTGATCCCCACTTTATTTATTTCTTTTAAATGATTGTGAAATAAAAGTTGTTTAAATTTAATACTTCTTTGACCTTTTTTAATGTTAACATTGATATCGTCATTCTCTTCGCCATTAAAGGTTATTCTTTAATCTTCAAACTCAAATCCTTCTTTATTTTTTTTCGTTACGTATTCATCATCAGATAACATACAATAACAACCAAAGTATATGTTCCGTCATCACCTTTTTTTTGCTTTTTACAACTTCATATGTCTATCTTTTAATTTTTTATTGAACATCATATGTCTATGAGTTTTGAAAAAGGATGGTATGTTTCACAATAAATTTTAACCATTCAATTGGCCAGATCAAAAAGGAAATGAAGTTCGAAGTTTGAATCATCAAAATTATGAAATTAAAATATTGCACAAAAATTTTGATTCTTCACATAACCATTTCTCTTTGTAGGAAGAAAGCCAAAGAAATCTACTAAGAATTCATGAGGAAGATACAAGAAAACATGGATTTTATATATAAAAACTAGTTTACAAAACTAGAAAAAAAAAGAAATATAAAATAATTTAACTCAATCTCTTCCTCAAGTAAATCCATTGATGTTCCTTTGAATCTCTTTTTCTCTTTATAATAACACTAAAATATATCTTAGAAATGCAAAGAAGAAGAAATCCCTCACTTTCCCTCTCCTCTTACAACTCTTAGAGACACTCTCCATACTCTCCCACACACTTAACACACTCTCACAAGACTTTGATACTCATGCCCCCTAGTTTTCACATGAAAACACTCTTTTATAATGTAGGGAAATATTTTCTAGGAGTCTCCATAAGAACCACTTCATAATCCATTCAAACTAAATGCATTTATGAAAATAACCGTCTCTGATGCCTAGGCGCCAAAATCGGGCACCTACGCGGCGAAATCTGGCGCGTAGGCACCATCTTCTCTGGATTTTAGTGCTTAGGCGTCAATTCAATTTTTTGAAAATACCTCCTTTCGATTCTAAATTTCATCCTTTTGCATCCTTTAAGCTCCAAATACCTAGACTTACTATACCTACAATAAAATATGAAAATACCTTTCTTTAAATTGCAATATCACCATATATATGCCTGAAATATATATATGCAAATGTAAATTTTTTTTTACTGTATCCATTACCAGTTATTATATCCTCATAATTTACTGTAGAATAAGAAGAAAAATTCTTAGAGACATTAACAAATCATAAGAAAGTCTTTGGTTAGACATTAGCTGATATTAAAAGGAATAAGCTCTTAGACTATATGCATAGAATTTTAAAAGAGGACAAACATAAGTTTAGACCTGATCCTCAAAGAAGATCGAATCTAATAATGAAAGAAGTTGTTAAGAAATAAATTTTAAAGTGGTTGGTTGCAAGAATTACTTATCCTATTTCAACAGTTCATGGGTTAGTCTTGTTTATTGTGATCCTATGAAAGAGGGAGTGACTGTAGTTGTAAATGAAAAGAACGAATTAATCCTACCAAGTCATGTCACTGGATGGCAAACCTATAGTGATTATAGAAATTTAAACACTGCCACTAGGAGAGATCAATTTACTTTACCTTTTTAGGATAAAATGTTGGATAAACTCGCTGAACATCATTATTTTTACTTTTTGGGTGAATATTCTAGATGGCACCAAATATCTTTTGCTCATGAGGATCAAGATAAGACAACATTTATAAGTCCATTTGGAACTTTTACTTTTAGGAGAATGTCGTTTGCCTTATTTAATTAGTGTACGTGCCACTTTTAAAAGAAGTATGATATCAAATTTTTGTGATGTAATTGAGAATGGAATTGAAGTTTTAATCGATGATTTCTCAATTTTTGGTACTTCTTTTAATTCAAGTCATGATCATTTGACAAGGGTTCTAAAGTGCTATGGAGAAATAAACCTTATTCTCAATTGGGAAAAATGTGAATTTATGGTTGCAGGAGGAATTGTGCTAGGAAATAAGATTTCTGAGAAAGGGTTGGGAGTTGATCTAGGAAAGAATTTAAGTTATTATCAAATTACCATCTCTTACTAATATAAGATGGGTAAGAAATTTTTTAGGTCATGCTGGATTTTACAGGCATTATATTAAAGACTTTTAAAAAAAATTTAAGCCTTTAGGTCATCGTCTAGAAAAAGAAAATAATTTTTATTTTAATGAGGAATTTCTAAAAGCCTTCAATTAATTAAGAGAAAAAGTTATCACTCCACTAATTATTATTTCACCTGATTGGACAATACTTTTTGAATTAATGTGTGATGGAAGTAATTATGCTTTGGGGGTTGTTTTAGGGCTAAGATATGGTATAATATGTTCTCTAGAAGTAGTAAGGTCAATTGTACCATCTACACTCTCTTCTTGATCAAAATTAAGATTAACTAGAGGAAAGTTGATTCTAGACATAGGATAGGTCCATTTCAATCTTCAATTGCCTATTTTTGACCCAGATCTTCCATTTTAGTGGTACAATAAATTAGGTTTTATAGGAATTCATGGAGGAATGTTTTCATTTGAGCTGTCAGTGGTCCATGCTTTTTGGACAAGATACACGTGATTTTGGCAACATATAACCTAATAAATCTGTGGAAACTTGTGTAAAGGTTAGAAATTACCAAAATTATCTATAAGCATCCAACAATGAAATGAATGGAGAAGTCGTTGGAAATACATTATAGATAAGGGAGATGTGATGATAAGATGTACTAGTTAACTTCATCTATCTTTTGTATTTGTGTGTTTATTAGTGTGACTAAAGATTTAGGAAGGATCAGAACATTCAATTTAAATGATCGGGACTAAATTTGGGTCTTGCAAATAGGCCCTAGTACCCTTGGCACCAAAATTATAGAAAGTGTACTGGCATCTAAGTGTTAATAAAATGGTGCTATGAAATTATACCCAAGCATCATGGTGTCACCATTGCAGAGCCTAGGCACCACTTCTTCTGGTTCAATAAAAATCAGCCAAACTGCCTCAATTTAGGACATTTTCGCACGAGCTCCTCTCTCATAGTTATTTTGAGAATTGATGGTGGTGCCTAGGGCTTCCATTTACTTTGCATTTGTGCTTATTCTAGAAGCTTTAGAGAGTGTAAATCACCACCTTAGGAAAATTTCTATCTCTCAATCATGCATTTAAGTTTTTCTTCTGGGAAACTTTTAGTTTTTCTAGGAAATCCATGAAGAAGAAGTGTTTTCTATAGGGAGAGTATATTAAAATCTTAATTAGCATATCCAGTCATTTACATCATAAATTTTAACCCATCTCATCTTAAATTGCAGATTTAGCTCGTTCTATGACACCCAAAATCAAGGGAAGCATAAGCAAAGTTTCTTTTGTTGGGAAGAAATTCGTGAGCTCTAAAGCTTAGTTGCGATATTATGACCTCTTTATACTAAAGAAATTAATTATTGAGAGAAAATTTGTTAGTCATAGAGGAGAGGCACAAAGAATAATTAGTAGACAGAAATGGGAAAAAAGCTGCTATAATACCTCTGTTGTTGTAATAACAGTAGCAAAAGAATTTTATTCAAATTTACTTGAAGCTCAGGATGGATTTCTTTTTAGGAGAGGAACATATATAGATATTTCCCCCTCTTGTATCAATGTATATTTGTATTTTAGTAATATTTCTCATTGTACTTATTCATTTACTCATTTGACTAACAATCTCTTCTATTAAGTTATAAAATTTTTAACTGGTGGTAGAGGAGAGTGGAAGGGTAGTGAGAGTGCTCTAGCAAAAAATTTTTTCTCTAAATTAGATAGAATATATAAAGATTGACATTTCTTCATTTCAGCCAAATTACCTCTTTTAAAAAACATCGGTGAAGTAGCAATGGATTGTGCCTTTTTAAGTTATAGTATTCAGAAAGATGATCCTAATAATGTTGGTTCTATCATCCTCTACCACGGAGGTAGGATCCACTCTTAGTTTAGGATATCCATCTATTATCTTTTAATTATGCCAACATGTTGGAGTTGATGTTAGTAGTGAGGAGGAGATTCTTATCCTTAAAGCCAATCTTGACAAAAAAAAATGAGCTTTATAGTTGGCGTGCTAACATTGGAAAACGATCAGATAAGGGGCAGCCAAGTTCTTCTACTTCTTAACCTTCATGCCCTCCTACTCATAGGGATACATTTACGTAATATTTTAAAGGAGTAGGGGATGATACTACATTTTTACATGGTGAGGCATACAGATTTAATGAGAATTTCTCACTTGGATTGATAAAACAAAAGGCGCTTTGACCATCGAGCCCATGCATCTCAAATAGAAATGTATAAAAAGAATTAGTAGATTTGAGGTGACAAAATAGTGGAATTTCTTGCGTGTCCTCCTTACTAGTTATATGAATAGAGCATGGCAATTGAGGAGGATTCAAAGGAGGAAACTGGTGATGAAGATGATAATGAGAACGAGGAATAAATTTATATTTTGATGTCGATGTACTGATTTTTTTATTTTCCTTAATGAATTATTTTTTTATTTACTTTTTTTTTGTATTTTTTTTAATTTACTGGACATATTTTAAAGTGTCGATACGATATGGTTGTATTTCTGAACTAGTTTATTATTACTCTGTACTTATGTTAAACTTATATGTTGTAATAATTTTATTCTTCATGGTGTACCTTTATATTAATCCCATTTAGTAGCATTTTACTTTCTATAGCTTTCTAGTTCTTTCCTATTCATTATTGTAAACGTTTGAGATGATACAATTAGTAGGATGTACTTTTGTGCTAATTTTTCTCCCTGCTTATGTTTTTTAACATTGATACATTTGCTAAAAATCTATTTTGTGGGTGGGGGAGAGAAAAAGTTCTAAAATCTTAAATTTATTTGTCCTCAGTTACCTAAATTTCAGATTCTTATGCTTTAAAAAGAAATTTGAAGTTTGTGTGGTTAAATTGAAATTATTGTATTCTGCATAAAGATAAACTAGTATTTTTATTTTACAGTCTATTTAAATATGTCCAAACGAGTGTGTATTGAACTTATAATTTAACAAGTAGAATAATGATTTCACTATTTATTTTAGAATGAGTTACTTATTTGTTAACCCAGGTAACTTAGATATACATTTCATGAGAATTAAGCACCTATTCAAAAGATAAAATTCAAGTGTTACGCATTTATTTTTGAAAAAAATAAAAGAAAAGGTTAAAGAGTGCGATTGGTTTCACTTTAGAGGGTTAACAATAGAACTCAAAATTATTAAAGGTCTATCCAATTATAGTAATCCTCCTTAAAGAAAAGCTAAGAGTTGAAATAAATATCCTTAAACAAGAATTAAGGAGATAAAAAGGTATGTATTAATGGGATGAGAAGCTTAAAGAGAAGCATAATCAAAAATTGGTTTCACTAGATTTTTTAAAGTTGAATCATTAATACATTGCTGAGATAATATAATTCAAAGTGACTTTGTAAGTCATTTTAAAATGAGTGTTTTTTTTTCTTGTCATCTAAAATAATTTAGTTAGCAAGCATTTATTCCTTTATAAATTTAATAGAAATCAGGTTTTCCAAATTAGATGAAAGGGTTACGTATAACCTAGGGATAGACTTGTTTACTAGAGTTAATCTTAATTTTACTTTAGGTATTTCCTAAAAAAAATTGGATAATTTTAATGAAGCCCATTCCCTCAAATTGGTAAAATTTATTTTCTAAATGCTAGTGTTAGTTGAGGACAAGTAACATTTAAGTTTAAGGGATTTTGATATGTATAAAGGCATGCCTAAAATTTATGTTGCACCTTTTCATGGATGAAATTGCACTTTAAAGGAAGGTATTTTTATCTTTTTCTTGTAGGTACGATAGGTAGTAGATATGGAATGAAATTGAGAAGAAATAGAACAAAGCTGAAGCAAAGGGAACACCGAGTGACTGGTGCTTATGCGCCAGCCTTTGGGCGCTAAGGCACTGCACTCAAGCACCTTGGCTTCAAAACCTTTGGATATTAGGCTTCAATCTCTACTAAAGTAGAAAGAGAGATTGGAGCCTAGGCTTTAATCAACTGTAGGGCAGTTTTTTTAGCAGTTTTCCCCATGATGTGAGAAGTTATTTGAAGGTAATATGTAGTTCTAAAAGGTCATGGATAGAAGTATTTCGTGAGACGAAAAAGAGAAATATTAAACGATTTCTATAGGAGAGAATTATGGCTTTTAACTGGAGAATTTTGTGAGAAATGAGAAATTGTTGTAAGGAGATTACATCAGCATTGCAATAAGATTTTGGGAAAGCCTAAGAAACCATTTTAGAGCATTGTAAAGAGCAATAAGCTAATTATTGTGCTTTTCTTGTGTTGCTCTTTTGTAAAACACAATTACCTAGTGGATTTTCTTTGTTTTAATGATGTTTTGCGATGTGTTATCCAAGCTTAGTGAGTAGTCCTTTCACCTTCATTTTGTAATGATTATGTTAGTTGTATAGGAATGGTAGAATGCTTTTGAAATTGATCTTCTATCATCAATGTAACGAGTATTCTTCTATGCTTCATTTAATTTTCATTCTGGCCAAATGATTAGTTAATACATGTGGTGATCCACAATGACTTGGAAGAGCTATGGAAGAAAAATTAGAATATTTAAGTTGAACTATAGAGTATAAAGTCAAAGTATATTATAAGGAGATGTGAATAGAAGGAAAAAGTCTTTGATGGGTTTAAATTAGGGTTTAAGAAATTAAAACCAGCTTAACCAAACTTCTTCATGCACTCTAGAGAGGGTAAAGTAGTGACGGTCGCCTTTTTGGGCAGAGGTAATTTAATTTAATATATAAATATATATATATATATATATATATATATATATATATATATATATATATATATATATATATATATATATATATATATATATATATATATATATATATATATATATATATATATATGTAAAAGAGCAACTCGTGGCTCCTTACACGTTAATACTTAAAAATGTTATAGAATGGATTGTGGATAGAGGATCCCCAGCTAAAAAACCAAAAAACAAACATTAAAAACTTGGGGGTTCCAAATCCAACGTACAACGCTACACAAAAAAGAAGGAAACACAAAGCAAAATATTAGAACGTGCCCAAAACAATAACCAGAAGATCCAGTTGAAAAAACCCATCAAGCGGCTTCAACCATCCAATCCCGTGCCAAACATATAACATCGGCTAAAAAAGTCAAAGCTTTGGGGCGAGATGCAACCAGAGAACTCCCCACACAAAAGCCACCAAATTGCTAAATAGAAATCAAAAGTTCTTTACAATACCCTGCAAAAACAGTTAGTCCAAAAAGCAAAAATGCCAAAACAGAATAATATAGTTATCCTAACAGAGAACATCCAAAGTGAACGAAGGTAAGTCAGAAGGCGGAGCAACTTCTAATTAAAACTTGAAAAGTAGGAGCTTCTTTTAAAAGCTAAACCAAATAATTCACCATAACAACAATAAATTGAAAGATCCAGCCAATTTTAGTCCAGTAATTCCTCACTGCCACAATAAAGGAAAGTATATGACTAGTAAATCAAATTAATTGTACAACAACAAATAAAGTATATATCCAACCAAACCACTGCAGTAAATAAAAAACCCCAAGCTTTTAAGAATAACCAAAAGTATGCATAGATGCAGGTATCGAAATACCTTGCATAACCGAAAATCTGTAAATAAGGACCGAACAAAAAATGAAATCCCTGCAGATAAAGTAATACATATAACAAATCAAGCTCTAATGTAAGGTGAATCAAGAGAGTCACTCAATAAAAGTTGCTTTAAATGATGCATAGGAGTGACACCCACCAAAGGATGGTAATTTCCCCAAGATTTGTTTGATTCCTAGCCATCCAAATGAACCAGACAATAATGTGCTCAAACTTTGTTTGATTCATAGCCATCCAAAGGAACCAAGAAATTTTTGAGTCAGATGATCTTCAACATGTGTTTCCACAATCTGGAATCCCCTAGTTTCTAGGTCACCAGGTTTGGATGGGGGCGTGTACAATATTTCCCAAGAATATAATTGGCCCACAGAGTAGTCTGTTGTCTGAAGTTGATCCATAGTTTGCAAAGGTTTACTTATTGAAGCTATTAAAGACCTTTAAATCCTAGTCCTCCTACTATAGTAGGTTTGGCAAGCTTCTGCCAGTTGGCCCAATAAAGTTGTTGACTTTGACCTGCTCATAGAAACCTATTAAAAGTCCTTTCCAACTTAATATGGGTGCTCTTTTTAATAGTGGTCATCTGCAGGATATTTGAAAGAAAAGTGGGGAGTATAGTCTTTAGTAAAGTAATTCTCCTTCCATTAGACAAATGTGAGACTTCATTAGAAACTTTCCCCAAAACCTCTTCAAATCGGATAAGTTTGGCTCTTTCATTAATGAGAGAAACCACCAAGTATTTTATGGGAAGAGAAGTTTCTGAGAAAAAAATATAGAGAGTGTCCAATTCTTGATGTGTGGAGTAGTCTTGTTGCTGAAAGCAATGATACATTTTTGTAGTATTAAAGCTCATTCAAGGGTGTTGTTGAAACCTCTTGATACATTTGTATTCTTCACAACATTTTTAATGGCATTAGAAAAGACCATAATGCCATTGGCATAAGCCATGTGACAGATAACTAAATTTGATTTATGGTGATACCTAGAGTATGAGCTGGTATTTAACTCTTGATCTAGCATTTTGAAAAAGTATTCTAGAGCTATGATGAAGATGGTGGGGGATAACAGATCCCCTTGTTGTAGTCTTTTGGAAGCAGTAAAGTTTTCCCAAGCTTGTACATTGATTACGATGGAATGAGTATTGTTCTTTAGCCATCTAGAAAGCAGTTCACAAAACTCCATAGATAAGCCCCTGGAAGCAAGCACTTCTAGAATGAAGTCCCAGGAAAAGGTGTCATAGGCTTTTTTTATGTCCAGTTTGTAGGTAAGATTTCCTTCTCTCCACATTTTCTCCAAATTGATAATGAGTTCCTGTGCTAATAGAACACTATTTGCTATGGATCTCCGTTGATAGATGCAGTTTAGTTTGGGCCAATAATCATGTCAAGATGTGGTAGAAGCCTAGCCACCAACACCTTGCTAATTATTTTTTGGATTATTGATAGAAGGCTAATAGGTGTATATTGATTCCAATCTCTATTATCAAGATCTTTGGGAATCAAAACCATGCAAGAAGCAGTAAAGTACTATGGGAGATCAACACCTTGAAAGAAACTTTGTATTACCTTGATCAAATTAACATTGATGATTCCCCAAGCTGTTTTGTAAAAGTCTGCATTAAAACCATTAGGGCTAGTGGTTTTAGAACTATTAATAGATTAAATAGCTTCCCAAATTTCTTGGTAGATCAGTCAAAGCAAGGCTATTGGTGTGATGTTGCTCATCACTGAACAAACTGGGGTCAGTATGAGTTCTATCTGCTGAGGTTGTGATAATAACTTAGTGAAAAGTTGGACAGCATCTTCAGCAATAGCCTGGTTATCATGAATCCATTGACAAGTAGAGTTGTGTATGCCATGATTGGTGTTGCACTTCCTTTGGTATTTATTATAAGAATGGTAGAACTTAGTGTTCCTATCCCCATCTTTAAACTTATTGATGGCTACTTTCTTGCTAAGGAAACTCTCTTGCCAATCAATAGCAGTTAAAATTCTTTCCTGTGCCTTTATTAAAGAAGCTTCCAAATCCTTATTCTCCATAACAACTACTTCAAGGTTCTTAACTTCTTTTTTAGCATATTTTACAACAAGATGAACATCCTCAAAGGTATACCAGCCCCAAGAATTAAGTGCTTTGCTTACCCTAACATGAAGAATCCATAGTTTAATCCAAGCATCCTCCTGGGTCACTCCACCCTAATGGGCAGACACACACTCCAGAAAAGAGGGATGAACAAACCACATATTGATATATCTGAATAAGGGGATTACATAGGGTTGAGGAGGTGGGGCAGCAATGTTGATAAGTAGAGGTCTATGATCAGATCTGACCAGGCTCAAGTGTGTCACAGAAGTATGACAAAATTTTTTAATCCAGAGTTCATTCACCAAAAATCTATCCAATCTTTCCAAGATATTACCTCTCTTCTAGGTGAAGTTATTTCCATTGAAGCCTAAATAAAAGAGGTCAGCCAACCATATACATTCACAGAATTGATTGATCTTAGATAAATTGGGTGGTCTACCACAACTTTTCTCGGCCGAGCTAGCAATAGAGTTAAAATCCCCACCTACCAACCAGTTACCATCTATATCAGAACTGCTGAGACTGAGACAAACTAGAGCTCCAGTCTAGCAGCCTTATTGCATCCAACATACACAAAAGTTACAAAACCTGAGTGGCCATTCATTTGAAGGATAAATGTATAAATTAGGGAATATCAATCAAGATAGCCCAGGTTACCTCTTTCCTGCACAAGATCCAAATTATACGATTGATGTTTGAGAAATGAGTGAAACCAGTGAATTTAATAATCAGTTTTTGAGGGGTTTTATGAACCATAGGTTTGAAAATTGAAATACACCATAATTGGTGTGTACTATTGAGATGAATAAGTCATTTGATGGAGAGGGGTTTGGTCATTCTGCTAATGTTCCAACAGAGGAAATTAACCATGTGGGGAGGGTTGGGATTTGGACCTCACTCTCCCTTGTCTGGTCCTGGATGGTGATCTTCCCCAAAGGGGTTTTAGTATTTACATAAGATGACTCTACCTGAAGTTTTTGGAGTTCTCCATTAGCCTCTTATTTTTTCTTGCTTTTTTTATTTTCCAATTCATCTTTAAGTCATCGTTCATTTCAGTTAGCACTACAGTAGAAAGTGCTATATGATTAAATGGAGCAGTAGAGACTACCACCAAATTTCTTATCTTAGGATGGGTGTTTACTAACAAATGTTGTGTAAACTAGACCATTTGAGTTATTTTAGTAGTTTCCACCAAGATTTCCTTTGCTCTGTTCTCATAAACACCTTTTGGGTGTTCAAAGTTATACCACTAGTTGTGGGGAGGGTGTATGCACAACCTTAAGAATTCCCTGCTATTTTTATCCAAAATTGCATTAGAACTAACATATTTAGCAACAATATATGTGGACTTGGGCTTTAAAGGTTGATGTAATTCCACAGAAGGACTTGTGGGCTTGGGTTTAGAAAGAGGGTGTAATATGTAGCATCTATTCTAAGTGTGTCCAAACATCCTGGAATGAGGGCAGTAGTAGGGATATTGTTCCATTACAACCTTCTGTCAAATACCACTGCAGTAGATCTTAACGAAATTTCCTCTACCATTGGCAACGTCATGTCCCTCTCCACCAATATTCTTGCCACTGAAGGTTTGAAAAAAGTAAATGTGGGTACATCCACTTCAGGGGTCTACCCAAAGCCAGTCCAATAATAAATAAAACTTTGTGATTGAAGAAATGAAAAGGTAGGCCCAAGAGTTTGAACTAAATACAAAATATAGGAGGTTCTTTGCTTGGAACAAAATCTGGGGTCCATTTCAATTTCTTCATTGACCTTCCCTCCAACGTAACTGTCTGTTTGGCAAGGAATCTTGTATAGTCTTCCTCTAACTCAAACTTAATCATAATTTGGTGGTCATTCACCAGTCCCACCTTTCCCTGTAAAGGGGAAGTTTTAAAAGAACCTTTTAATAGTTTCCATCTTGGAACTTGCCAATCAGGATGAACTTGCAGTCAGCATTCAAGGTTTGTAGTTCTTTAGTCTTATAGATGATGGTAGGTTTCCCCTCTTTAACCCCTATGGGATTAATGAGAGGGAAAGGTTCCTTACCAGAGGCAGCCTCGTGGAACTCTTGGGGAAACACCAAACAACCAACATTAGTGATGTTTTCCTGCCCCTTTCCTACCTCACTAGCGCAAGTTGCTTTAGTCCATTGCGCATTTAATTCAGGATCAACTAGCAAAGGTTCTACCATGGAGCTAGGTAGAATCACTCTTGGCACCACAACCCCAAGCAATTTAATAGTAACAATGAGTAAATTTGAAAACTATGGAGCCCGAAAAGTAGGTCTGAAGCAGTTCCACCAAAACACTCACAAAGGGAGCCACTAGAGAGATACTAAACACTCTTCTTACCACCAACCACCAAGTCCAATTGCACTAGGGAGACATCATCCCTGTCGAAACCCTAGCAGAGTACCTTCCTGAGCACCATCATCTTTATATATATATATGTTCACAACACCTCAAGTAATAGTTTATTTTTGAAAACATGTGACTGAACTGATCCCATATAAACAATAGTTTAAATAAACGATCACAACACCTCAAGTAGTACATTTATTCCAAGTAATAGTCATATCTATTACGAGTGAGGCTCAGTTAAATAAACTAAAAAGTCTATGACATCTGTTGTAGTTCACGAAACCATTTATGTTGACCGTCACATTTTGCTCTTTCCAATATGAAAGATTAGATAGGGTTCATACTAAGCTGGGTTCTAAAGTGTCCCATAGGAGCAAGCCCCTTTAGTTAATTACATCTTAGACCACCAAGATCGCTTAAGAAAACTCTCTATTTAAATAAAAAAGTATTGTCTTCAATAAGTTTAAAGAGTATGACTTTTCAAGGTCAGACTAAGGAGTGTCAAATGGGGCAGGCTAAAAATTTGGAACAATTATTATGGAATCCAAAGGTAAGAAACTAGGGGATGTCACGGATCTTGTGGGAACGTCGGTGATTTCCCAAGTATTCCTATGGTTCAGCTTCAGTTTTAGATAAATTTTATTATATGTTTCATCCTGCCAATTTTATTATTTGGAGCTTACATTTTCATGATGCAATCATTCAAATAGCTTGGAAGATAAAAGGGTTTATGTCATAAAAAAAACCAAGCTCAGAAATCTAGAACAAGTTTTGGCTTAAATTGCACAACATGACTGTGCAAAGGCCTATAGATAAAGTGAGGATATATATCGCACCTGGCAAAACAACTTTGATGTCCTATGGCTTCTTATTTCATTCTAAGAAAAAGATATGCTGTTGTAGATTTGCTTGCTCTCTCAAAGTTATTTCTCTATACATCCTCGTCATGCTACCCATGGAGTTAGCTCCAAGCTCTTTGTCAAAGTAGGAGTCCTAAAGTGTAATGGTTCAAAAGTTTTTACCAAGTGTGTTTCAGTGAAAAGTTTTGTTATTGTTTAAGAATTATGGGGGGTGGAGGATTACAGTTGATTAGAGCGACACAATTAAGATACGATGGTTCCCTTTTTCTAGTACCACTATTTTCTTTTAAATTTACTTAGTTTAAATGAGCTGTTAAGCTCATTTAAAGTGGGGAGATCTTGTTAGCAACCGTGAATTACCTCATCCGAGGGAACCCCGTAAATTTAGAAGGACATATTATGTAATGTTATGTTATTTTTTTTAATTTTAAAAATGTTATTTAATTTTTAAAATATGTTTTTTTTTCAATATAAAGTAAATAAATTCAGGTAGCAGAATGCTATAAAGTAAAGAAAAAAGATTGCAGTGCATAAAGTATAAATGTGTGTATCTATCATCTTCTCGCTACTCCTGCTGCGTGGTTAGCAACATAAAGAAGAATATATTTGCATGAAATCTAAATAAATTGTAGATAGTAAAAGAAATCATCTGGTATAGAAAATTCAGAAAAGCTAGTCGTAGAGAAACCTGTGTAAAGGGAACATCGTAGTCACATATAGAAGACCGGGACTTGATGTAAGACATTGGTAAAGGTGGTGGCTCAGAGCTGGACTGTGTGCTTCTCAAACTTAAGTAAGAGCTACCAACTCGATAATCTAAAGAGGTTAGTCCTAACCCCGATCCATGTGAGTAATCATAAACTTTTATAAATTTTGATTTTGCATATAAAATATACTTTATCATGCAAAAAACAATTTTTTTAAAACATTTTGTGGAGTTGTGCAGTCCACAGGTTAATTAATTTAATCAAGCTAGGACGACAAACCACCTAAGAGTATAAGAGGAAATCATCATCTTAAGAATCACTGAATAGTATCATTGGTCTTTATCCTCTCATTCTTGTTAAAGGTCCTTGAGTAGGAGATGCTATTCTAAAATCTCACATCATATCCCTCATTTTAGCACACATTAGCATTATCTTCATCACTCTAACCACCTAGACCTCAGGCTTACACAAGCCTAATGATCCATATGTGGCAAAAACAAATAGGCTCAGTTGCTCACAAGTATTTAAATACCTTAGAGAAGACGCAGATCTTTGAGCATTGGGTCAATTAATGTAGGATAAGTAGTGCAGGGTATTTCTATTTTTTTAGGTGATTTACTTAAAAATAACTTTGTGGGTCCTTAAAAGTCATAATAGATGATTTTCTTGATCAAATAATAATAAGTCTAGTAGTACTTCAAAATATCCAAAAGGTTATAAAAGTGTTTCAGACATAATCCTAGACAACTTTCACGAGCTCTTGAATTGTTTTGAGTTCATTTGAATCTATTATATTACTCAATTAATCATCCAAAGTTAAGTTAAGTTTCAATGATTTAATACACCATGTGCTCAATGAACCTTGATATTTTAGCTATCCTAAGAGTGGGGTACTCAAACATTCACTTGAAGTTTTATTTAAGAGTTATATAAGTAGATGCTTTAAGGGAAAGCTTAAGTAATTAAGAATCTTATGCCCACCACTAAAGTTGGGCTTGTAGTATTTAAAGGTTTTCAACAATTAATCAGGTCCTCTTTTCTAAACCTCATTAAACATGTTTAAGTATCAAGCCTATCTATCTACTAAGAATTTAAATTCATGCTTCGAGGTAGATTTGCAAAAAATAAAAATGTCAAATTAGACGTATTTAACTTTTATAAAAGGATCATGCTTATCATCTAATCACCAACTAAGGGCTTGAAATAAGTGAGTTATTATCTTCCTAGCTTAAGCCCACTACCGTAGTATCAACCAATTGAATTATCCTCTAAGTTACAAAAATTTAATAAATTACAATATTAGCCTTATCATGAGAAGGTGAAAAATCAGTTTCTACCTCTTAAACCATTATGTTTCAAACATCTAAAAAGTTTATTATGATCTAAATTACCCATTTCTCCTTTAACTTAACCTAAAACTTAATCAGAGCATCAAAATTACAAATTATCATTTTGTCCTAGGGCTTTCCACTTCAAAACTGATCAAATTGAACTTAAATGACTTTAGAATTTTTACTGTGCCCCAAACATGAGTAAATCAAAATATTAGAAGAGAATTTATGATTTTTCTTAATTTTTATTTAATTTATATAACAATTTTAGCTCAAAAATAGGATTATCAATATAAATTTATTTAAATAACCAAAGTAAAGTTTTTGTTCCTGAAAAAATTATTGGAGGTTCACCTTAGTTAGAGGACCACTTGAACAAACTTTAATGATTTTTAAAACTCTATTTTAATTATTATAATTATTTATTGATTTTTAGTGATTAAATAAATATAAAATATTATTTAATTTCAAAAATTACTTTTTATACTTTTTTTAAAATCTATATGAGTACAGAGAACTGAGAGAAGCAAAATTTTTATTTTTAAAATATTTATTTTATTTATTATAATTATTTTAATGGAAAATTAAGGAAAATACATTTTAGCATTTAAAAATATACTGAACCAGAAAATTTAGGAAAAATAATTTAAGGGGTCTCAAATGATCAGGGAACAATTAGAGACAGTTTTGGTTATTTCATTATTTGTAATTTTAAATTATTTTTAATTATTTTTAATTTAAAAAGTAGTTAAAAAATGAACTGTTTATTTTAAAATAAATTTTCATTTTCCTTATAATTTTGAATATAAGGAACTCAGAAAACCGCTTTTAATAATTTTCCAAATTCTAATTTATTTATTATAATTATATTAAGGCAAAAATCTCATTTTATTTGAAAAATAGACTTTAGTGATCAAATCAATTCAAATGGGTTTCAAATTTGTACGAAGAGTTAAAATCATCATTATTCACAACATGGAATCAATTTTTACAGCTTTTGAATTATATTATATTTATTTTAATTTTTACAATTTTTAGGCACTTACTTAACTAGAAAATTATGCACATCCATTTAAAATCATTTTATATATTTTCTAGTCTTCTGACCACAAGGAACCTACCAAAACAAATCTCATACCTTCTTTATTATTATTATTTAAATTTATATAATTGATTTAATTAAAAATGATTTTTTAAACTTGAAAATTAGAGTTTCAGAGCTAGAGGTGTCTTCTGACCTTGGAAAAATAAGAAGATATCGTCGCTATCATGAGAAATAAAACTATAATGTTTCAAGCAATGATGACCACAATTTACATAACAAATATTAAAATACTCCAGAGAGTATTAAATTAATTCAAACTCAGTGATATGTCTGATAATTTTTTTTTTTTCCACTTTATTTTTCTCTATTAAGTAAGTAAGAGGGTATTTTTAACTTATCTTTTTTATTTTTCTGTACAAAGTTATGAATTTTTTAAGTTTCTGAATTAATTTAAATAAAAAATACTCTAAATATCTACTTATCCATATTGGCGCCACGCAAACACGCGACGACTCTAAAAGACCATGTGACACTCTCCCATTTGATGTTGCCTTCCATGTCAACGCTGACTCGGCATGCACTTTATAAACCACTCTCCCATCCGAATTTAACTCTGTCGTTGGATCGATACATGCATGAATGGATGTCATATGTTCATCTTCCCCTTCTTTTCTAAACTGAAAATCATCCACACTAAAATGTTGATATCTCTCTGGATACTCAACCAAACCACTCACAGTTTGTCCATATAGCTTCATCTAATCGAGAAGAACACATTCATATGGCTTGAAATTTGTGAAAAAAAACATTCTCTTTATAATTGATGAAATCGAGGGCATTTTTAGAGTTAGGGAGCAAAACGTTTATCCAAGAGATGTGGCCTCAATTGGAATTTTTTTTAACATTCTTTATGACTCCACGAAGCTCCTCTAAGCATCAATTTTTGTTGGTGTTCAGCCTAAGTAAGAGTTCAATTTAAGTATGATGCGGCCTTAATCTAGAGGTGGGTATGAGTTTTCGAGACAGAGGGATTTTGATGGAGATCTTCCTCGTTTGTTCTAGGGAAGCTTACACGTGGCTTAATTTGGATTTTTGCAGAGTTTAGTGGAATGAAAGAAAACCTTATAAGTTTTGAGCTATAAAATAAGCTCAGTCAGACTCAAGGCAGCTTGGAGATGCTCTGAAGGAAAATTGGCAGAGTTTCCCCAAGGATTTGACACACTCTCTTCTTAGCCATGAAGTAGGTGGTTTAAATAACCATGGCCATGATGGCTAGCAGAGCAATCCAAGGGGTGGAAAATGTTTCTTATGTGGAGGGTTGAATGGTTCATTCAACCTACGGGGGTAAGCCCCATTGGATGGGTGCAAATTAGGTTTGATCCATGTGGGAGCCATCTTGGTTTTGAGTTTTCTAGCCACTTAGCTAACCTACCAGGCCAGTGGAGGTCGCTAGCTGGCTCACGGAACCAAGGGGAAGGTTTAACTGTGATCATAACAGGGGTTTAATTAATTGAGCTCAAGCTTTGGTCATTTGAGAAAAAAAGGGAAGGAAGACCCTAATTCATGAGACCCTAAATCTCGAGCCTTCTATGTTCGGCTAAGAAGATCTAAGCTAGTGACAACGACTTTATATATGCTTATAAATATAAGTATTTAATAATGTTGCTAAAAGAATTAAATCTTCAGAAACTGCACCAAAACTTAATAACGGTTATAGATTCGATAAAGATGTATGTATAAAAAAATTAATAATTGTATAGTCAAACTTATCAACGCAAGTATACGTATCTCTCAAGTAATATAGAGCTCTAATAGATTCCTAGATATCGATCCCATAGAGAGTAATATTAGGACTATGAACTAAGATTTTAGAAAAGTGATACTTTAATCGAAACAATGGAATTCAATTTGCTTGTTTGACACTAATAGGCAATTGAAATAAATATGTAATTTTAATAATTCTTAAATAACTAATTATACTAACAAAGGTTCTAATGTGATATTCAATATTTAAGAAAGCATCCTTCTCCTCGTCAAGAAATTATAGTGAATGGATGAAGTGAATTAGTTCAATTTGTATTGTGCCAAATAGGAGCATACCTATTCTTTACCCTTTGGTCCAGGCATGAAGAATATTGGCTAATCCAACGCTTGTTTACTGAATCTACGGCTAGGCCGGGAGGATACCGGCTCTCACTTCGGAACTCCCACATTCCCTTCACTTAAGGGCTAACATCTACACTTCAGCACCCAAACGATAGGACCGAATTGGGGATTTTAGTCTATCACTCTAAAATCTCCAATTCTACGCCCGATAATTTTATTTCCCTATTTTTTTGCACCCAATTTCTATGGGCTTTGACCTCCCTGAATATTGGATGTAATCTTCACTTTAGTTGTAAAACTCAACATATTTTAACAACTCAATTGGTCAGATTGAAAGTAAATTAAGATCAAAGTGAAAAGATCAACACAATTTCTTTAACATTTTCATGGCTCAACCAATTCAAATCTCCATTTCATAAATCTCAAGACAAGGAGAAAGACAAAGAAAACTACTCAGATCTCATGGGGAAGCACAACAAAACTCGGAATTCATATATAAAGTCAAAGCCAAACAAAATACAATAATAAATAAACTTATCTCTAATTTCTCCCCAAGAAAACTCCTCGAAGTTCCTCTGAATCTCTTTCTTTCTTTACAACACACAAAATGCCTCTTCGAAGTGGCAAGGAGGAAGAAATCTCTCACTTTCCCTCCACTCTTACAATCTCTCGAAGAATTCCTCACAATTTAGACTCTCTAGCAAACGCTAATGGAACCTCTCCAACCTTCAAGACCTTTCTAACCTCCAGGACCCTCTCAATTTTCGCCAAATTCTTCTTTTAATGTTGTGGATGAGTTTTCTCAAGAGTTTCATAAGCATCCCTCCAAAATTCATCCTCATCCAATGCATAGTTGGACATAATCGCCGAGCTCACCGACGGCGGCCTCGAGGGCGTAGTCGGTGGGCTTTCTAAGTGAATTAATTCTTGAGTCTTGAGAAAATTCTACTGTCAAAATCGTTGGGCTCGCGGTCAGTGCCGTTGGGTTCGCCGTCCGCGCCCTAGTTCAAATCCTAACATTTTGGTCTTTTTTGCTCCAAATTTACTGCTTTTTGCATCTTTTTGTTCTTATGACCCTAATTCTTCATTCCTGCAACAAACATCAAAATACATTTCTTTAAAGTGTAATATCATCAAAAATAATGTAAAGTAGGTATGAAAATCTAAACATATTTTTTTAGTCAAAATCCCCCAAACTTAACTATTACTTGTCCTCAAGTATTTTAAGTACTATATAAAAGTTATGATTTATTCTAGTAAAGTTTTAATTCAGAAATACTATAAGTTCGATTTAAATAAATACCATAGTGAGATTTCTCAGAAAAAAGTTAAGTAATTAAATTAACTCTATAGCTACAAGATTTATCTAGTCATCAAGTTTAAGAGTTCTAGTCTTTTATTCATTTCAAGAATGACTATATGTTGCAATATTAAGTCACTTAAAATATTCAAATGAAAGGAACTTCATGAGAACACTACTAGTAAAAGATCTAATCCATAAATATAAGTTCAGGAATGTATTTAGGTTTTCCCTTTAGGTAGATCCAGTGAAGCCAATTTTTGATTAGGCATATCCCGAAGTTTCTCCTCACTTCCATATTTTTTTCTTTCTTTTCTCTTTTTCATTTGGAATGCTTTCAATCTTATATATTTTTCTTTTCTTCTTAAGGATTGCTGTCAATCATTTCTTTTTCCTTTTTCAAGTGAGGATTATTATATTTGGATAACCTTTAATGATTTTGAACATCACCTTTCTTTCCTCAAATTTGAAATTCAAAGCAGTCCCTTACCTTATAATTATTTCATAGCCTATACACGTTGAGCCCTAATCTTTTCTTCTCAAATGAATTTCCAGATTCTTAATATTTTAAAATATAGTTTCATTTACTTTAAATAGTTAACTATTGCCTTATTCTCTTATACTAAATAGATTAAGTTACAAAATTAATTTTCATTACAAAAATATTCCTTTAAATCTACCATAAAATTTAAATAGCTACAAAATATAGTTACTTGAATTAAATTCACTACATAAAATCATATTAATAATTTTTAAAAATATTTAAATAGAGGATATCTAATAGTTAATCTTTTTCTTCTCTCCCCGAAACTTAAATTTTTCAATATAAAATGATACTGGTGGAAAGGAAAAAATTCTAAATATAAATCATACCTCAATATTTTAGGCATTTTCATCATTTTAAAATTTTCGCAGTCCTTCTCAAAATTTCTACTTCACCTTGTTTGTAACATTAAGAGCTTTCTACACATATAAATCATTAGAGAAATTGCTGGGTAATGAAATTTTGAAATAAGTACAAAACTAAAACCATAAACAAACATAATATTTTACTAAGACATCCACAATACTAAACAAAACAATTACAATTACAATTAAAATGCAAAAATAAAAAATCACATTACATTACAATTCACAAAATACTACTCAGCATCTATTATACTATGCATGCAAATTTAACTACCACACTAACTTTATAAAAAAATTAAAACTTAACAATAAAAATGAAAGTACAAATACACACAAACATCCATTTCTATTACAAAAGATCATAAAAATAAAAGTACAAGTACATCAATTACATTCAGATATCAAAATCCAAAACTATGTCTTTGTCTCCTTGATCAACAGGTGGATTGGACTGATACTGAGTATATCGAGGGCACTCAGGAAAAGTAACATCAGGCTCACCTCTATAGTGTTGGGCTTGAGCTTTGTAATAAGCTATCTCAAAATTTGAATGCCTCTAAAGGTACTCACTATCATAATCATGTCGACATTTTAAACCTCCAATCCTTTCATTTATTAATTCTATACTCTTCCCCTGCAAGGTCAACTCATTCATCAAATCAGTCAGAGTAGGGGAACTAGAAGGTGGAAGGTCATAACTTATAGAGGGGACATGTCTACTAGTAGAAGGTTCTTGACTCCTACTTCCAATTCTCCATTTTTCAAGGGATTCTTAAGTTTTCAAATTAGCTTTACTAATGGGTTTCATAGGGTAAACCCATTCCTCATTACCTCCAGCTTCCACTCCAGAAAGTTGAAAAAGTGCATAAATAAGGCCAGGATGTCCTAGACCTTCACTTGTTTCACTCCTTTCTGTAGTCAATATATTCTTAAAAATAATCCTCCCCACACTTATATTTCTATTATTTTGAATATAGAAATTCAGAACAGCTCTATCTCTAGTTACCTCACTATGGTGATAAGTCAGTAACAGAGTAGAAGAAATAAAATAGTGCCACACTTTAGAGGTGGCATTTAACATGGAAGCAGAAAAATTTACCCGTTCTTGTTGATTAATCTTCCACGTTCTTTTCCCATCAGTGAGAAAGTTGATCACATCATTCAGGGGGCCTTCCATAGTACTGAAAGATTCATAATGGCAGTTATAAGAGTCTGAGACTTCGTAAAAGTTGTTAATGCTGACGGCATTAAATTCAACAGAAAATCCCCGCAGTTGAATGATTCAATCTTCAGAATAGAATACGTTGACATAAAATTCTTTCACAATATTTGCAACAGCTTTATTGGTGGTGTAATAGAAGTTTTCTCACCTCCACTTGGGAATAACTCATTCAATTTCTCCTCCGGATTCTCAAAAGCTCTATCTTGTATACATTTATTTCCTTCAAATAATGAAGTAAATCTTGATTGAGCCTTCAAATTGATGAAGCGAGACTCATCGAACTCAAGTCATCTCTTTTATCATAGAGTCATTTCATTCTAATCACAATTGTAGAAAAATTCCAAAATATACTTCAAATATGCAAATAATTGCTTCCAAGTGTAATTATAAGAGTTCAACACTAAGTTCCATGAATATCTTCCCAATATTTTCTTCATATTCTAAAAATTTTTGGATCTCCTCAATGTGGAAGAAATCCATGGTGAAAATCAAATATTTTTAGTTTGGAGTGAAGCTCTTACTAAGAGATGATCAAATCTGGTGTCTAAATAACTTGAAACCGCCTCCTAATCCAAGATCTCTCAAGCCCTAGGTCAAAAATCACATTTTTTAGAGAAAAAGGATGATGAATAGTGGTGATTAACTGGTCAAAATTATGGTTAAAGGTGTTTTTTGGGGCACGCTCTATTGAAATTATATCCTAAGTCTCAGGAAAAGTCCGTCGTCGATGGTATCGAGGGCGCCGTCGACGGGCTCTATTGATTTGGTTCAACTCCAAAATTCTTATGGTTTTGATCAATTTCAAGCCTCAACAAAATCCGTTCAATCATTATAAACATAATTTAAGGGATTAAATGATGTACTTATCACAAATAAACTTTCATAACACAAAACATCACATTTATATTTAAATTCCAAGAGTTACAATATACGTTACATAACACACCTAAGTTTGGTATTTTCTCAACCTCAATACATTAATTCAGCGTCGCAATCAAAGCCACAACACCCAAAACACTGAAAACAAAACATCATATGCTTGGTCTCAACTATACAAAGATCTAAAAGCATAACTCTAAAGCAAAGCAATTGCAAAGTTCCAATCAAATTACATACATAAAAAAACAAGTAGCAATATAAATCTACTATTCTTTGGATTTAGTACTAGATTCTTCTCTGAGATCACCCATTGATTCCACACGAATGATGAGGTTATAGAAAGGTCGATATGGAAATTCTTCAGTAGAATCCTCTTCCATCAATTTCATCCTCCTCATCAGCCGTATCAAACTATCTTCTAAGTCTAGAGAGCTCAAAATGCTCTTTCATCCTCCAGTTTAGATGATCGATAAAATCAGAGATATTATTAATTGCATTCATGACATTCTGTACCTCCTTATCAAATTTCTTGCTTCTATGCAGGATCACCAGAGTCATGTCAAGAACTTAGGGTTGAATCGGCAGTGAATTCTGACATGCTTGATCTACCATAATAGTCATGTCATTTTCATCTTCAAAAGTTAGGAGTCTCTCATTTGGGTCCAAAGGATTGCAAGGTAGAAGTACCTTTTCCCAACTTTCGTAGGATACTTGGAATTGACTGCAAAGTGAGGAAATTGTGGAAGGGTGTCCATGCTCATAAATTGATCCATGAACGATCAGGCGCAAAACTGACTTCACAATTATTGATCCAATATCGATCGGCAGTCCCATTTGGATGCAATAATTCAGAATAGTACTTTCATTAAAAACTTTAACGATCTTCATTATCGGTAACAATTTTGCAAAAATGAAGAAGTGCCAGTATTTCAAAATAGGATTTAAGAGTGTAGTAGAAAAACTAACATACCCATTTTCTCTCATTTCTCAGTCTTCAGTTTCGTCCGTTAAATATTGGTAAATCTCATTCATCTGGTTTCTTGTTGGGACAAAGTTGGAATATTCTCGATCTTGTATAATTCATTGATTCATGCAGGAGTAAAAGTTATACATCTACCTCGCACATAGACAACTCCGTGGTTGATTCCATACAAATTTGAATATAATTCCTTCACCACAGGAACAACCACGATGGCAGTAGTATAGCACAACACTTCTTATCTTTGTCGCACTATCATATCTTCAATTACCATAGAGGGATTATTGAATCCACGATTTACGAATCCTTGTTCCTTGTTTAATCTTTTCTTCACCAGTAACTTGTTGAAGATTCGCTGTGCTTCTACAATAATAAACTTTCTCCGATTGAACACTCACATTCTGGGATTATCAGGGGAATTGAACACCATAAGAATGAATTTGGTGGAGTTTCACTTCATTTTTAAGGGAAGTATGAACTTAGGAATTGAATTTGGAAGTTTAAAAGGGGGTAACTCCCGCCCAAAAACCGTCATCTCTCCGATCTCTCCATCAGCGGCATTGAGGGTGCTGTTGGTGAGCCTTTAGTATTTATTTGCCTAGACTCTCAGGGATAACCCGCCATCAGTGGCATTGATGGTGTCAATGGCACTGCGGTGCCCAAAGAAAAAATTCATTAGTTTCGCTCTAGTCCGAAAGCGTTCCAATTTTATTCTATGGATCCATTTTTTACGATGATTCGAGGGTATATAAGAGTACTAGAGCTCAATACTACCACAAACTAATGGTAATTTCAAATAAAAACTACTATAATCACAATAAAAGTAAATGTAACTATGGGTTGCCTCCCATAAAGTGCTTGGTTTAACGTCGTCAGCTCGACTTATTCAGGTTTATTCAGGTTGACTGATCATTAAAACCTCTTTAAAATTTGGTTCAAAATACGGTTTTAATCTATGTCCATTTACTTTAAATCTATTTTCACTCTTTTGATCTTCAATATCAACAACTTTGTAAGTATGAACTTGAGTCACAGTAAAGGGTCCTAACTAGTGAGACTTCAAATCCCCAGGGAATAACTTCAGCCTAGTATTATAAAGCAAAACTTGTTGTCCTGGTTCAAAGTTCTTCTGGTTAATCTTCCGATCATGCCATAACTTTAGTTTCTCCTTATAAATTCTATCATTATCATAAGATTCATTTCTTAATTCTACCAATTCGTTTTATTGTAACAATCTCTTCTTATCAGCATCTGTCAAATTATAATTGAATTCTTTAATCGCCCTATATGCTTTATGCTCCAATTCTACTGGTAAGAGACAAGTCTTTCCAAAAATCAGTCTGTAAGGAGTCATTCCAATAACAGTTTTGTGAGCAGTTCTGTACGCCCATAATGCGGTATCCAGTCTAGTGCACCAATCTACTCTACGAGGGTTTACAATCTTTTCAATTATTTGTTTAATCTCTCTATTAGAAACTTCAGCTAACCCACTGGTTTGAGAATGATAGGCAATAGAGATTCTATGAATAATATTAAATTTTTCTTCCAATCTCTGAATTTATTTATTCCTAAAATGGGATCATACATCAGTGATAATCATTCCAGGCATTTCGTATCTAGTCAAAATATTTTTCATTAAAAATCTTGAAACAATTTTAGCATCACAACGAGGAAAAGTTTGTTCTTCAATCCACTTTGAAACATAGTCTACTGGAATTAATATATATAAGTTCCCAATTGAAGGAATAAATGGTCCCATGAAATCTAATCCCCAAACATCAAAGATTTCAACTTCTAACGTGAAATACAGAGGCATTTCATTTTATCTAGATATATTGCCTACTCATTGACATCGATCACAAGTTTTTATGTATCTATAAACATCTCTAAAGATAGTAGGCCAATAAAATCCAGCTTGTAAACTTTTATAAGCATTTTTATCAATTCCAAAATGTCCTCCAAATTCAGAATCATGACATTTCTGAATGATTAGATCAGTTTCTTCATAAGGTACACATCTCTTCATAATAAGATCCTTACATTGTTTATATAAATAAGGCTCATCCCAAAAATATGTTTTCGCATCATGAATGAATTTTCTTTGTTGTTGCACTGTCAGCATATGTAGCAAAATATCACTTACAATATAGTTAACAATATCAGCATACCATGGTATTTTCCACACATTAATATTATAAAGTTGTTCATCAGGGAAACTGTCTGTAAATTCATTGTCGGCATCAGAAAATTTATGATTTTCTAGTCTCAAAAAATGATCAGCAATTTAATTATTAGTTCCCTTTCTATCAATAACCACAAGATCAAATTCTTGCATTAAAAATATCCATCTAATTAACCTTGGTTTCACATCATTCTTTTGCATCAGATATTTAATAGCAGAGTGATCAGTGTGCACAACACATTTAGCTCCAATTAAATAAGATTGAAATTAGTCTAAAGCATACACAATGGCCAGTAATTATTTTTCAGTAACAATATAGTTAATTTGAGCATCATTAATAATTTTACTAATGTAGTATATAACTTTAAAAATCTTTACATACCTTTCTCCAAGAACAACTCCAATAGCATAATCACTAACAGCACACATCAGTTCAAATGGTTTCTCCCATTTAGGTGAAACTATAATAGGGCCTGTGATTAATTTTTTCTTTAATAGCTCATAGGCATTTAAATAGTTTTCAGTAAATTCAAATATCTTGTCCTTTTCTAAAAGTTGGCATAGAGATTTAGTAATTTTTTGAAAAATTTTTAATAAAACGCCTGTAAAAACTAACATGTCCAAGAAAACTCCTAACCTCTCTTACAATATTAGGAGGTGTTAGTTTATATACAACTTAAATTTTTGCAAGGTCTGCTTCCCTACCATCTTCCAAAATTTTATTCCCTAACATAATTCTTCCTGCAACCATAAATTGAAATTTCTCCCAATTTAGAACCAAATTAGTTCTTTCGCATAACTCCAAAACTTTTTCAAGATAATTTAAGCATGCATCAAATGATGTTCCAAATACAGAGAAATCATCCATAAATACTTCCAATCCATCACCAATTAACTTACTAAATATAGAAATCATACATCTCTGGAATGTTGCAGGTGCATTACATAATCCAAAAGGCATTCTTCGAAATGCAAAAGTTCCAAAAGAACTACCAAATGTTGTCTTTTCTTGAACTTCGAGAGTAATAGGAATTTGATGGTAACTGTTATATCCATCTAAAAAACAAAAATATTTGTGCGCAGCAAGTTTATCTACTATTTGGTCTAAAAAGGGTAAATGAAAGTGAACTTTCCTGGTGGCAGTGTTTAATTTTCTATAATCAATGCAAATACCCCACCTTGTAACTTGTCTGATAGGTATTAATTCATTATTTTTTTTAGTTTCAACAGTCACTCCTCCTTTCTTAGGAACACAAAGAATTGGACTTACTGGCATTATCTGAATTAGGATCTATAATTCCAATGTCTAACAATTTCAAAATTTCCTTCTTAACTACTTCTTTCATCATTGGATTTAATTTCCTTTGTGGATCAACTCTCGGTTTATATTACTCATCTAATATAATTCTGTGCATACAGATCGAATGACTGATTCCCTTAATATCAGCTAAGGTCCAACCAAAAGCTTTCTTATATCTTTTTAACGTATCCAACAGTCTTTGCTCTTGCAAATCATTTAATTTTGAAGATATAATAATAGGTAATGTAGATGAGTCTCCCAGAAACACATACTTCAAATGGCTCGGCAATATTTTTAACTCAATTCCAGGTGATTTTATAATTGACGGAATTAGATTCTTATCAGCATTTTCGGTAATATCCAGCATCTCAAATCTTTCATAAATATAATCTAATTCTTCATTTTCTAATTCATCCAAAGTAATTTCATCACTATCTTCAAATTGTTCTTTCTCTTCAAAATGTTCAATCAATAGATGTTCACTAATTTCCATGTGAAAACATTCATTATCTCTTTCAACAGCAGGGTATTTCATAGAATTCACAATGTTAAAGTCACTTCTTGATCGTCAACTCTCATAGTTAATTCTCCTTTTTTCAACATCTATCATAGCTTTTACAGTAACTAAAAATGGTCTCCCTAAAATGATAGGTATTTCTTTATCTTCCTCCATATCTAAAATATTTAAATCCACATGAAGAATAAATTTATCAACTTTTACTAACACATCTTCTATAACTCCCTTAGGATATGTAACTGAATGATTTGCTAACTGAAGAGTTACAAAAGTAGGTGAGACTTCTCCTAATCCTAATCTTTTGAAAATTGATGGAGGCATAAGTTTAATGTTGGCTCCCAAATCACATAAAGTTCTTCCATAAAATTTTTCAGCGATAGCATAAGGTATAGTGAAACTGCAAGGATCTTTTAATTTTTCTAGAAGCTTTTTCTGAATAATTGCACTACACTCTTCGCTAAGTGCAACCATTTTATTATCTGTGAATTTCCTTTTCTTATTCAGAATATCTTACATAACTTTCACATAATTGGGCATTTGCTCTAAAGCTTCTACAAAAGGAATATTTACTGTTAATTTATTAAGAATTTCGTCTGCTGTAGGATTTACAAAATCTCGTAGGGGTCTAGGTTGGTGTTCATTCTCTATTCCTTGATTGTTCATGTTGTTTTCCATTGTATCAGAATTTCTAGGTTCTCTGCTCAATCTTTTATTTTTTCTAACAGTGCGTTTTAAATCTGACCCGTAGGGTATAAGATCTTAGGTCCAAATTTATCTATATAATTTGAAATCAGTAAATTGTAAAACTATTAACTAAATATGAAAATAAGTTGCAATTCAAGTAAAAATTTTCTAATAATCCTAATTTGTTTGTTACTCTAATTATGATTCTTGTTTACTCCCCAACAAAGGCGCCAAAAACTTGACAGCGACTTTATATATGCTTAAGAATATAAGTATTTAATACTGCCGCAAAAAAAATTAAATCTTCATTAACTGCACCAAAACTTAATAATAGTTATAGATTCCATAAAGATTTATGTTTAAATATTCAATAATTGTAAATTTACACTTATCAATGCAAGTATACGTATCCGTCAAGTAATATAGGGCGTAATGGAGTCATAGATATCAATCTCACAAGGAGTAATATTAGAACTATGAACTAAGATTTTAGAAAAGCAATACTTTAATCGCAACAATTGAATTCAATTTGCTTATCTGTCACTAATAGACAATTGAAATAAATATGTAATTTTAATAACTCTTAAATAACTAATTAAACTAATGAAGATTCTAATGTGATATTCAATATATAAGAAAGCATCCTTCTGCTTGTCAAGTAATTATAGTGAATGAAAAAAGTGAATCAGTTCAATTTCTATTGTGCCAAATAGGAGCATACCAATTTTTTACCCTTTGGTCCAGGCGTAAAGAACATTAACTAACCCTCTCACTTCAGAGCTACCACGTTCCTCTTGTCTGAGGGCTAACATGTACACTTCAACACCCAAACGATAAGATTGAATTGGGATTTTAGTCACTCACTCTAAAATCTCCAAATCTACGCTCCATAATTTTCTTTCCATATTTATTTGCACCCAACTTCCAAGGGCTTTGACCTCCCTGAATCTTAGATGTAATCTTCACTTTAGTTGTAAAACTTAACATATTTTAACAAATCATTTGACCATATTGAAATTAAATTAAGATCAAAGTGAAAAGATAATCACAATTTCTTTAACATTTTAATGGCTCAACCAATTAAAATCACCATTTCACAAATCTCAAGACAAGGAGAATGACAGAGAAAACTACTCAAATCTCATGGGGAAAACACAACAAAACTCGGAATTCATATAAAAAATCAAAGTCATACAAAATACAACAATAAATAAACTTATCTCTAATTTCTCCCCAAGAAAACTCCTCAAAGTTCCTCTGATTCTCTTCCTTTCTTCACAGCACACAGAATTCCTCTTCGAAGAGGGAAGGAGTAAGAAATCTCTTACTTTCCCTCCACTCTTACAATCTCTCGAAGAATTCTCACAATTTAGACTCTCTAGCAAACACTATTTGAAATGAAAATCTCAACATATTTTCTTTCGATTGGCTGGTTCTTAGGGCCTAAGTGTCATTTGTGGTTGTACAAGATGGGTTGAAATAAGTGGCTCCAAGTTGGTTTAGGATTTGGGTTTAAAATCTAAGATTTAGCTTGGACATAAGTTTGGATGGGATTAGAGCATTGATCAGGCCCAATTAAATGGTTAATTTGTTTTATAAAATCTTCATGAGACATTTTGAAATAAAATTGGTTGAAGATTGAGGGGCTATGAGGTTCAATTTGGAGGAAATCGACAATTGGGGCAAAATTGGCGATTTTGGTTTGAGTTGAGTTTGGGCTAGGCTAGGACTACATTAAGGAAAATTAGAGGTTTGAAATGGTTTAAAGTAATGTTATGAAGAATTTAGAATCCAAAATTGGGGGAATTGGATAGGTTTGAGAATTTAATTTGATGGGATTTTGGCTCATGGATTGGGGGTTTAAATTGGGCTTGAAACTTGGTTTTGAAATTGAGCTTTATTAGGCATGAGTTTGGTTTCAATTGGGTAAAGACATTATGAAATTTAGTTTATATTTTAAATTGAGAAAGTTTGAAATCAATTTTATGGGAATTGGTGATGATTTGGAGACTTTAGGCATTTAGGGGTAATTTGGTAATTTTTGGAAAGTTTAGGGGCAAAAGACTAAAAATGGGTTTTTGAGTAGAATGAGATCAATTGAGGATGCTAATCATAAAATTATTTTTGGGTTCCATGAGACCAAGGGTCTCCTATTATGGATCCTCCATGTGTTGGTCTTAGCCAAACCCTAGCTTATAGCTTAGGGTTTGGGTGATTATCCACATGAGTTTCCGAAAGAGTGGGGAACTAGGCTAAGCATGTTAGGTTAATGGTTTTAGGGTGAGAGTGAAGGTGAGGGGTTTCAACTATGTGTGTACAAGACTGACCAAGACCACTCAACCCAGGCCTAACCCTAAGGCCAGACAGTTCTATGGGGACTCCTCTAGAGCTCCCCCACGCTTTGGTCCATCTTACTAAGTGCTAGAGGTTAGAGCCAAACATGTGGAACTCCAAGAAGAGGTGTTTAGAGTTTCTAATAGGGAAGGGTTCCATCACTAGTCCACTAGGAATAGTCAACAGGAAAGTCCTATGGCTAGATCCTAGGCTTCTAAGGACAAAAGACTAGACCTCAACAAAAAGTGAGATCAACAAATGGACACCCACAAGTGTGGTGTGTCGGAAAAGCATACCGCATGTATTGGCATTCACTAAAAAGATCAGAAAACCAACATGACTGTCTAAGCCGACAGGCTCAGAGCAGAGAAGAAGGAAAGTGAAGAAGATTTCTGCCAGAAAGTAGTCAGAGAGACATGCTTAGAGCAGAGAAGAAAGAAAGTGAAGAATGTTTCTTCTAGAGAGTAGTAAGAGACTCTCGCTAGAGATCAGTGGTGTACCCTCAGATTATCATCTTTAAAAGTTAATTTAAAATTGTGTTGGTATTTTGGGTTCATTAACCCTAAAGAAGGGCTGCATTGTGTATTTACGGACATAGCCATTAGGGAGACGAATGATCCTTGCAAAAATTTGATTTGTTTTGCTTGGGACCATTACATAGGAAGGGATCCTAATAACTTGTAGAATTGGAAGCCTTGAACTAATCAAAGGGCTTACTCTTTCAACCTCTAAGAGTTTATTAAAGCCATTACGATAGGAAATAAATCTAAATTATTGTGGAAGTGAATGTCAGAATTGTCATCCACTAAAATTTGATTTGAAAGATTATGATAAGCTGAGATCCTAAAGCAATGCGGCATTGGATATTATGATCCTAAACATATAAAATTTAACTTGAAACATTATAAATATTCTGATAAGAAGATTCTTAAAGCAATGCTACATTGGATATTATGATCTTAGACATCTAAAATTAATTTGAAACATTGTAATAAGAGGGAATCCTAAAGCAATGTGGTATCAAATGTTGTGATCCTTAACCTCTAAAATTTAATTTCAACTATTATAATAAGAGAGAATCCTAAAGCAATGTAGTATCAGATGTTGTGATCCTCAACCTCAAATATTTAATTTGAACTGTTGTGATATACAAGAATCTTAAAGCAATGCGGTATCAGATGTTGTGATCTTCAACCTCAAAAACTTAATTTGAACCATTGTGATAGGAGGGAAACCTAATGCAATGCAGAATCAAATGTTGTGATCTTCAAACTCTAAAATTTAATTTGAACCATTACGTAGGAGGGAATCCTACATCAATGCAATATCAAATGTTGTTATCCTCAAACTCTAAGATTTAATTTTAACGAATGCGATAAGTAGGAATCCTAAGGTAATGCAGTACCAGATGTTGTGATCCTCAAACTCTAACAAATAGTGTGAACCATTGCAATAGGAAACAGATCCAAAAGCAATGTGGAACCAGACGTATTAATCCTCTTCCTCTAAGATGTAGTGTTAACCATTGCAATAGGTGACCAATGGAAAGTATGTTGAGATTTTCATACCTATTTTATACTATTTTTAATGATATTTCACTTTAAAGAAATGTATTATTGATTTTTTGTTGTAGGAATGATGAATTAGGGTCATTGGAGCAACGAGATGCAAGGAGCAAATTTGGAGCGAAAAGGACTAAAATGTGAAGATTTGAACTAGGGCGCCAACGACGAGCCCAATGGCGCCGACGATAAGAATTTCCTGAAACTTCCGATTAAATAATTTAGAAGGCTTGCCTATGGCGCCCTTGAGGCTGCAGATGGCGAGATTCGTGGTTATGTACAAAAGAGCATTGGATGTGGACGTTTTTGGAGGGATGCTTAGGCAACTCTTGGGAAAAATCTTCCACATCTTTAAAATAAGATTTTGGCCAAAATTGGGGGAGGATTTTGAGGAGTTGGAAGGTTAGAACAGTGTCCAAGAGTTCCAGTGGTGTGTAGAGAGTCTAATTGTGAGGAATTCTTCGAGAGATTGTAAGAGTGGAGGGAAAGTGGGAGATTTATTTTTCCTTGCCGCTTCGAAGAGGAATTCTGTGTGCTGTAAATAAAGAAAGAGATTTAGAGGAACTTTGAGGAGTTTTCTTGGGGATGTCGGCGCTATTTCGGGGGTTTGTGGGGTGTTGCCAGTAAGAAGCCGTCGGCCGCCAAAATATAAATTCCGTCGCCCGCTTTGGAAGGACGTTGAAGTATGACATTAAACTGACCCCATATTTTTTACCTCAAATCCTGTATCTATCTTGCAGGATAAACACAAGACTTAAGGATGAGGCTCGATGAAATAAACTTAGGAAAGTATGAATTCCATTTGGTCTACGAAACATTTATATTTTCCAATAAGTTCCCCTAATTAATATAAATAATTAAATAGGATTTATATTAAGCTGGGTTGAAACATGCTTTTTATAAGGGCAAGCCCCTATAGTTAATTACATCTTAAATGACCAAAGTCACTTAAGAAGGCTCTCAATAAAAATAAGGAAATATTATCTTGAAGGAGTTTCAAAGGGTAGGACTTTTCATTAAAATCGGACGTAGAGGTGTGAAAAGGGATTGGTTCAAATTTGGAACATTTTATTGTAGAATCTAAAGGAGGAAGAACTAGGAGATGTCATGGATCCTAGAAGAAAAATTGGTGACTTCCCAAGCTATCCTAATGTTTGGCTTTAATTTAGAGGAAAAAAAATTTACATGTTTCATCCTGTCAATTTTATTAGTTAGAGCTTACATTCGTGTGAATAATCACACAAATAACATGTAAGATATGAGGATTTAGGTCACGATAAATGACAACCTCAGAATAATAAGATGAGTTAGGGCTTATATTGTATAGCAGGGCTATACAAAGGCTTAAAAATAAAGTGAGGATTTACATTGCATAGGCAAGAAACCTCGGAGTCCTATGACTTTGTTGTTTAAGTCTAAGGAAGGAAGATTGGTTTAGCTGAGGAAGACGAGTTTTTCTGTTGAAGATGGCCATGTTGGCCACCATGCTAGCTCCAAGCTCCTCACCACGATAAGTTTGAGATTTTTAGTGTATCAAGTTATAATGTCAAATCAGGTGGCCCTATGGTTGAAGTGTTTTAAATTTTATGAGGGCATATTAAAGTTGGTTAGAGCTACACTGGTTAGGATCCTATGGTTCCCTCATTCCGGCACCACTATTTTATATTGGATTCACTCAGTCAAAATGAACTTATTAAACTCAACTTAATGAGTTCCATAATTTCATTTAAACCGTGGGAAGTCTCGCTAGCAACCATAAGTTACCTCCTTTGAGGGATTCCTGATCATCTGATAGAGACATCTTTAATTTAGTTGAAGTTATAGTTTTGTGTGATGTTTGTGGTTAAATTTTGAGTTGTTTTATATTTTGAATGTTGTAGCGGTGAATTTTATCTTGATTGATTTTAATTTTGGTTTTGGTTTTAGTTTTGTGGCTATCCTGATAGTTTTAGTTTTCCATACAAATTTGTATAACCCTAAAAACATAGCATAAAAGTACAAAAAAAACAATGTTGAAAACTGTAAAAGCATACCTGACTTGTCTTCTCGTTCCACCACCTGAAACTTAAAATGCATGCTAACCCTATGTTGTATTTTGGTGAGTCCTTAAAATTTTAATTAAGGATGATTTTTTCAAGCAAAACATATTAAGTTTAGTAGATCTTCTAGATATCTAATTGATCTAAAGAAAGAAGCATGTTTGTGCTACTCTCTCGCTGCCTGGTGGAAAATCCTGAGTTATTTCAAACTTATTATGTTACTTAATAATTCATCCTATAAAACACCTTAATACTCAATGGACAATGATGTCTCAATTATCCCTAAGATTAAGGTAATTATCACTTGTGATTTAATTTAAGAATTATGTGGGTGAAGACCCTTAAAGAGGCTAGTTAGTGTTGTTGGAACACTTAGCCAAATTTTAACCCTAATTGGGCTTGTAGTGTTTGAAAGATGTTTTAATTTTCAATGATATTTACTTTTCTAATCCTCACTTGAATGAAACTCGATTTAGCCTAACTCACTACTAAGCCCTTAAGACTTAGGTGAGTGTCTTAATTAGCTTTGAAAAGATCAAGCATTAGGTGATCATGATTCATGATTTTAATTTTATTTGAACATCAAAATAAAGGTATTAAATTTATTAATTATTGTCTTCAAAAGTCATTCCCCTAAGTCCTAGATTCATTTTATTTTAATAAACTTCCAAATTTTAATATCTTACAAATTTATTAACTTATCTTTTTCAATTAAGAAAGTTAGATTTGTTTCTACCAATTAACCCCTTGTATTTCAAACATCAAATAAACTGATTAAGATCAGAGGTTACCCATTTCCCTCCGTGACTTAAGCCTAAATGTTAATTACGGCTAAATTTCCAAAATTACACATTTGCCCTTAAGGCTCTAACACTTCATAATTTGTCAAATTCAATTCAAATGAATTTGAAATTTTTATACTACCTCACTCATGGGTCAATAAAGACATTAGAGCAGAAAATGTGATTTTTCAGAATTTAATTTATTTTATATAATTATTTTCATGCCAAAATTGGATTTTTCAATGAAAATTCCTAATCTGACCAAAATAAATTCTAATCCTTTGAAATTTTTATTAGAGGTAGACCTAGAGTACAGAAGCATTTGTACTAAATTTCATGACTTTTTGAATTCTCTGTGATTTACCAGAATTATTTTAAATTTTGGGTTATTTAATAAAAATAAAATATTTTAAATGATGAAAATAAATTTTTGTGTCTTTGAAACATCTCTCTAAGGTTAGAGAACCCAGAGGAGCAAATTTCATATTTTTCTGATTTTTTTTTTATTGGAATTATTTTAGTGAAACTCATTTTTAGCCTTTAAAAATTATTTTTAAGCTTTGAAATTCAATATCTTTATTTAGAAAAGCAGGAAAAATATTCTAATTATTCCTAATTGATTCGCAAGCAATTTAGATCCTTTTCATGAATTTGTTATTTTTGTGTTTTTTATGATTTTTTAAATATTTAAAATAGGCTAAAAATCAAGTTTTTATTCTAAATATTATTTTATTTTTATAAAATATCCCTGATCATAGAGAATTCAAAAAACTAATTTTCATAATTTTTTTAGTTATATTTTGATTTTTAAAAATCCTTTAAGTTTCAAAAGTGGTATTTATCTTTAAAAATAAACTTAAGTTATCAAATTAATTCAAAATATTTTGAAATTTTTATAGTGAGTTCTCTGGATCATAAACCACAGTGGAGATCAAAAATCAAGTCATTTAAATGTTTATGTTTTCCAAAATTTATTATTTTGTTGATTTAGTGTTTGTAAAATTTAAGGGCATTTTAAATGAGTTGAGCCATGAAATTATTTTCAAAAGCTTCTCTGGTCATGAAGACCTTCCAAAATTTTCTTAGAATTTTCTAATTATTATGCTAATTTCCATTATTATTTTAAGGAAATAATGTACAATAAATTGAAAAATATGGATCTCCGTATAGGAACCTCCTCTGACTTTGGAAAAATCAGAGGATGTTTCCCTTGACATAGGCTACAACAAGCAAAAATTTCAAGCCATGGTGATGTATCGATATGCATGGAGAATCAAATGATCCCAAACATTGTTTAATTAATTAAAAATATTTTATTCATCAAATGGACTTGAAATTTATACCACATTATTGTCCTCTGTTCACTGAGAAAAATGGTATTTTTATTTTTTTTTGTGATTTTTCTACACCAATTACGGGTTTTTGAAGTTTATGGAGTTTAAATAAATAGAAAAAAGCCCTATTTTTCTACTTATCTATGTGGCGCCATGTAGATCCTAGTCAACTCCAAAACTCCATGCAGAGCACTCCTATTTTATGCCACCGTCCATGCCAGCAGCCACGCGTCCCGCTGTTTATGTAAAGAAGCATTGTTCGGCTTCATCTTGGCCATCCATTTGGTACACGCCCGATCGGACGACGCGTGGTCATTATCCCCAATGGCTTAAGCTGAGAGCCGTCCACCTTCAAGGCTTATGATCTATACGTTAATGTGCCATGAAATTAAGCCCAATTAAATGGAGAATCAAAATAGGCTCGGGAGGAGGAGAAGTTTTACACCTTTGCTTTGAGAAGGGAGGCTTCAATCAGAGGTGCTCGACACGTTTGTTGGGGTTCAAGGAGGCTAGGAATTAAGCCTCTTGTTGTAGTGTAAGGCTTTGGCATGAATTCAACCAAGCTCAATTTTAGTTGTTGGTCTAGAGCTATGGTGAAGGCTATTTCAGAGGGTAATTTGATGGGGCTTTGTCTTCTCTTGCTATTGTGAAGGTGTGGGAACAAACAGTTGAAGTTTGGTTGAGTTTTGAGAGATGTCATGTTTCTGCCCTAATTTTTAAGCTCAAAATTAGGGTTATATAGGGGGAATCAAGGCAGTAGAGTGATTGGAATGGGTTGTGGAGGTCTCAAGGAAGCTCTATGAGTGATTTGAGAGGCTCTCTTTGAGAAAACTTTAGCATACCTCCCATGGCAGTGGAGGTGAGATTTTATAAAAATGGCCATGGGGTGGCTCTTAGGCCACAAGTTTGGGTGCATTGTGGTGCATAGGTGGAGGGCAGAGGAGCTCTTCAATTTGATTTGGATGAGCTAGCCTCTAGGTTTGATTTAGGTCAGATTCCATGGGGTTGGCTCTTGATTTTGAGCTTTTTGGGCCACTAGGAGCTCAGGAAACCCAAACGAATATGTCACAACAATTTAGTGCAATAATACCTAATTTTGGTAAGGATATCTTAACCACATGCATTTTTGGAAATAATATCCCTTAATTTGGGGGACATTTGGTCCATGGCATGATTTAGGTGGTTTCATAGTGTTTGGACTGGTCATTAAGTCCAACTAATGACTTGGGTGGAGTTAATTTGGTGACTTTAGGGTGGTTTGGTCACATTTAGTGCATGGTTGCAGATGGGGGAAAATGACCAATTCTTGGGTTTAGTCTAGGCTAGACATGTCAATTGGCATAATTAATTGTTTTATTTGGTGTATGTGACCATAATGAACAACTTTGGTGAAGGATGGAAGTGGTCTTGAGCTCAATTGAAGGATCAATTTGAGGGAATTTTGAACTTTAATCAATTTGGTCATGTTGGGCTAGACTTGGGTCTAGCTTGGGTTAGCCTTGGGTTAAGTCCAAATTTATCATTATAAATGGTCAATAGTGACCTCATGAAGAGTTTTCAACATGAATTGGATGCCAATTTGGAGGTTAAGGATATCAATTGGGTGAAATTTGGGGACTCTAGTCAATTTGGTGCTAAATTTGGAAATTTTTTATTTAGGCCAAAATCAAATGGATTTGAGTCTTCATAAATTGGGTGTATTTGGTTTATTTTGATCATATAAAAGGTGAATTTGAGTTTAGGATTGTAATTGGGTCCAATTGAGATCAAATTGATGGACATTTGGGTTGAATTTGAGGAATTTGGGCCCTTAAAGGCAAATTTGGGGTTTTTGGTTAAAGATGGTCAAATTGGCTAAATCGGGTCATGTGGTAGTTGAGAAAATTAAATTGGGAATATTTTTAATCTATTGAGATTTTCTCAGAATTTTTGGAATTTTGGGGATTTTGGGTTATGGAGGGGTAATTTGGTAAAAGGCCAAGATGGGTAGTTTGTTAGAGTTGAGGTACCAACCCTCAGAAAAAAGCCATGGACCAATGGAAACCCCATTTTGGGTCCTCTATATGGTGGTCTTAACCAAACCAGAGCCCTAGGGCTGGTAGGTTTAGGGGACCATCTACATGAGTATCTTAAAAGATCAAGGGACCTGGGCTAGAAATTTGATTTCAGGGTTGTGAGTGATTGTGAGTGCAGATAAGTGTAGTGAGAGTAGTGAGTGCCTTAGCTCTAGACCAACACCTAGGGTCAAACTTAAGGTCCAACTGTCTTAAGGGTGACTCATCTTGAGTTTCCCCCATAGTGACCCCACTTACTAAGTGCTAGAGGTTAGGACCAATATGTGGAACTTTATGTTGAGTAAGGAAGAGTTTAGAATTTCTAGTGGTGAGGGTGCCTTTTCTAGTTTTCTAAGAATAGTCAATAGGAAAATCCTATGGCTAGATATTAGGCTACTAAAGAGGAAAAACTAAACCTCATCCAAAAGTGAGGTCAACAGGGGAGAAGTTAGAGATAAGTGTTATTTACTTGTTGTAGTTTGTATGACGTTTCTTTTATATATGAATTTTGAGTTTTGTTGTGTCTTTCCCATGAGTTCTGAGTAGTTTTTTCTTGTCTTTATCCTTGTCTTGAGATTTGTGAATGGTGATTTGAATTAGTTGAGCCATGAAAATGCTAAATAAGTTGGGATGATCTTTCACTTTGATCTTAATTTACTTTCAATTTGGCCAATTGATTTATTAAAATATGTTGAATTTTACAACTAAAGTGAAGATTACATCCAAGATTTAGGGAGGTCAAAGCCCTTGGAAGTTTGGTGCAAATAAATAGGGAAATAAAATTAT
>NEWO01001162.1:103407-118062 GCA_003013225.1 Phalaenopsis aphrodite
TATATATATATATATATATATATATATATATATATATATATATATATATATATATATATATATATATCTTTATCGAATATATAATCATTTTTAAGTTTCTGGGGTCGTTGCTGAGGAATTAAATCTTTTAGCAGTAGTATTAAATACTTGTATTATTAAGCATAATAAAGTCACTGTTGCCGGGGAGTAAAGAAGAATCATAATTAGAGTAATGGACAAATTAGGACTATTAGAAAATTTTTACTGGAATTAAAACTTATTTTCATATTTAGTTAACTGTTTTTATGTGTACTGATTTCAAATTGTATGCGTAAATTTGAACCTGAAAATCTTATACCCTACGATTCAGAATTAGAACGCACTATTAGAAAAATTAGAAAATTGAGAAGAGAACCTAGAAATTATGATACAATGGAAAACAACATGAACAATCAAGGAATAGAAATTGAACACTAACCTAGACCCCCTATAAGATTATGCAAATCCTACAACAGATGAAATTCACTTATCCATCCAAAATCTTGATGTAGCTGCTAATTCATATGAGCTTAAACCTGCTTTTATCCAAATGGTACAAAATAATCAATTCGGAGGTACACTAAATGAATATCCTAATTTACACCTCGCTAGTTTTTTAGAAATCTATGCTACCTTTAGATATGATAGAGTTTCAAATGATGTTGTTACACTTACAATTTTTTCTTTTTCACTTAGGGATAAGGCTAAGTTGATGTTAAATTTGTTAGCTCCAGTATCTATTTGAACTTGGGGAGAACTTTCACAGAAACTTCTATCTGATTATTTCCCTCCATCCAAAACTGTTAAACTTAGAAATAACATAACATCGTTTTGTCAGATTAATGAAGAGTCGATATATGAAGCTTTGGAAAGATTTAAAGATCTTTTTAGGAAGTGCCCTCATCATTCGTTAACAGATTGGTTGATAATTCAAACTTTTTATAATGGATTAGTGGGATCACTTAGATCGATTATAGATGATGTGTCTGGTGGTTCTTTAATATCAATACCTTTTGATGAGGCTTATTTGTTGATAGAAGAGATGGCTACCAACGATTTTTAATGGCCCTCTGAAAGGGTAAATCCTAAAAGAGTAGCTAGCATCTCCGATTCTGATGCAATGTCTATGTTGGCATCGCAGATTGCAGCAAAATCAAAGAAATTAGATCATTATGGAATGAATTATTCTCAAATACCCACTATGATGGCTAAGAATTCATCTGGGCAATATGTGGATGTTCAACCTTCGTATGAAACTTTAAATGCTGTTAATAGACCCAACAACCCTTATTCAAACTATTATAACCCAGGTTGGAAGAATTATCCAAATTTAAATTAGAATAACTATTCCTCTACAAATCAACAATGGGCGAACAACCCAATTAACCCATTAGGAAATTCATCCAACCAAAGAAATATTAATTATAGACCTTCTTATCCTTCAGGATTTAACATTAGCACTCAAATTAAAGAAAAAAAAGTTGTCTATGGAAGAGATGATATTAGACATGGGTCAATAATTTCACAATCAAGGAAATCAATAATAAATTCAAGGAAATCAATTACAAAATCAAGGAACTGGTATTAAGAATATTGAAAATCAATTAGGGCATATCGTTACTACTCTTAGTAACCAAACATTTGGAACTTTTCCTAGTACTGTGGAACCAAATCATAAAGATCAAGGAAAAGAACAAATAAAAGTGGTATAACTACGAAGTGGAAAAGAATTGGAAAAAAAAGTACAGAAAGCAACGGAAACTGAAAAAAGAGAAAGTGGATATAAAAAAAGAAAAGGATCATGAATAATCAAAATTAGAATATCCACTTACACCAATGAAAATTACTGTGGATAAACCTCCACAACTGTTTCGTCAAAGATTGAAGCAACACAAACAGAATAAACAACTTTCCAAGTTTTTCAAAATTCTTAAAAAATTAACAGTAAATATTCCATTCGTAGAAGCTTTAGAGCAAATGTCCAATTATGTGAAATTTATGAAAGATATTCTGAACAAGAAAAGGAAGTTCACTGATGATGAAACTGTTGCACTTAGTGAAGAGTGTAGTGTAATTATTCAGAAAAAGCTTCTGAAAAAATTAAAAGATCCTGGTAGTTTCACTATACCCTGTGTTATTAGTGAAAAATTTTATGAAAGAGCTTTATGTGATTTGGGAGCCAACATTAATCTTATGCCTCTATCAATTTTCAAAAGAATTGGATTAGGAGAAGTCTCACCTACTTTTGTAACTCTTCAGTTAGCAAATCATTCAGTTACATATCCTAAGGGAGTTATAGAAGATGTGTTAGAAAAAGTTGATAAATTTATCTTTCATGTGGATTTCATTATTTTAGATATGAAGGAAGATAAAAAAATACCTATCATTTTAGGGAGACCATTTTTAGTTACTATAAAAGCTATGATAGATGTTCAAAAAGAAGAATTGACTATGAGTGTTAAAGATCAAGAAGTGAATTTTAACATTGCAAAATCTATGAAATACCCTGCTGTTGAAAGAGATAACGAATATTTTTGCATGGAAATTAGTGAACATCTAATGAATGAGCATATTAAAGAAAATTTTAAAGAGAAAGAAAAATTTGAAGATAGTAATGAAGTTATTTTGGATGAAATAGAAAATGAAGGATTAGATTATGTTCAGGGAAGATTTGAGATGCTGGATATCACAAAAAATGTTGATAAAAATCTAGTTGCGTCAATTATAAAACCACCTGAACTTGAGTTAAAAGTATTGCCTAATCACATGAAATGTGTTTCCGGGAGACTCATCTACATTACCTATTATTATATCTTCAAAATTAAACATTCGATCTATATGCATAGAATTATACTAGATGAACAATATAAACCAAGAGTTGATCCACAAAGGAGATTAAATCCAAAGATGAAAGAAGTAGTTAAGAAAGAAATTTTGAAATGGTTAGACACTAGAATTATATATCCTATTTCAGACAGTACTTGGGTAAGTCCAATTTATTGTGTTCCTTAGAATGGAGGAGTGACTATTGAAACAAAAGATAATAATGAATTAATACTTATCAGACAAGTTACTGGGTGTCGTATTTGCATTAATTATAGAAAATTAAACACTGCCACTAGGAAAGATCACTTCCTTTTACCATTTTTAGACCAAACAATAGATAGACTTGCTGGGCACAAATATTTTTATTTTTTAGATGGATATACCTAGTTACCATCAAATTCTTATTGCTCTTAAGGATCAAGAAAAGACAAAATTTACTAGTCCTTTTTGAACTTTTGCTTTTTGAAGAATGCCTTTCGGATTATTTCATGCACCTGAAACATTCCAGAGATGTATGATGTCTATATTTAGTAATTTAATTGATGATGGATTGGAAGTTAGTATTTATGGATGATTTCTCTATATTTGGAACATCATTTGACACATGTTTAAATTATCTAGAAAAAGTTTTGGAGTTATGCGAAAGAACTAGTTTTGTTCTAAATTTGGAGAAATTTCATTTTATGGTTGCAAAATGAATTGTGTTAGGACATAAAATTTTGAAAAATGGTATGGAAGTAGACCCTGCAAAACTTCAAGTTATATCTAAACTAACACCTTCTACGAATGTTAGAGAGGTTAGGATTTCTCTTAGATATGTTGGTTTCTACAGGCGTTTTATTAAAGATTTTTCAAAAATTACTAAACCTCTACGCCAACATTTAGAAAAGAAAAAGAAATATGCATTTAATGAAAACTATTTAAATGCCTTTGAATTATTAAAAGAAAAATTAATCACAGCCCCCATTATAGTTTCACCTAACTGTGCGAAATCGTTTAAACTAATGTGTAATGCTAGTAATTATGCTATTGGAGCTTTTCCTGGACAAAGGAATGAAAAGATTTTTAAAGTTATATACTATGCTAGTAAAACTCTTAATGATGCTCAAATTAATTATATTGTTACTGAAAAAGAGTTACTTGTTATTGTGTATGCTTTAGTCAAATTTAGATCTTATTTAATTGAGACTAAATGTGTTGTACACACTGATCACTCTACTATTAAATATATGATGAGAAAGAATGATACCAAACCAAGGTTCATTAGATGGATACTTTTCATACATGAATTTGATCTTGTGGTTTTTGATAGAAAGGGAACTGATAATCAAATTGTTGATCATTTGTTTAGATTAGAAAATAATGAATTATCTGACACCGACAATGAAATTACAGACAGTTTCCCTGATGATTGACTTTATAATATTAATGTGTGGAAAATACCATGGTATGTTGATATTGTTAATTATATTGTAAGTGATATTTTGCCACCTATGCTGACATTGCAACAACAAAGAAAATTCATTTATGATGCAAAAACATATTTTTGGGATGAGCGTTATTTATGTAAACAATGTAAGGATCTTATTATGAGGAGATGTGTACCTTATGAAGAAACTGATCTAATCATTCAGAAATGTCATAATTCTGAATTTGGAGGACATTATAGGATTGATAAAACTGCTTATAAAATTTTACAGGCTGAATTTTATTGGCCTATTATCTTTAAAGATGTTTATAGATACATAAAAACTTGTGATCGATGTCAATGAGTAGGCAATATATCTAGAAGAAATGAAATGCCTCTGAATTTCATGTTAGAAGTTGAGATCCTTGATGTTTGGAAATTAGATTTCTTGGGACCATTTATTCCTTCATTTGGGAACTTATACATAGCAATTGCCACAGACTACATTTCAATGTGGATTGAAGCACAAGCTTTACCTCATTGGGACACTAAAAGTGTTTTAAGATTTTTAATGAAAACTATTTTTACTATATACGGAATGCCGAGAATGATTATCACCGACGGATGATCCCATTTTAGGAATAAATATATTCAGAGATTGGCAGAAAATTTTAATATTATTCATAGAATATCTACTCCTTATCATCCTCAAACCAGTGGATTAACTGAAGTTTCTAATAGAGAGATTAAACAAATACTTAAAAAGACTGTAAACCCTAGTACAGTAGATTGATCCACTAGAATAGAGACTGCATTATGGGCTTAAAGGACTGCTTATAAAACTCCTATTAGAATGACTCCTTACAAGCTAATTTTTGGAAAGACTTGTCACTTACCAGTAGAATTGGAGCATAAAGCATATTGGGCGATTAAAGAATTCAATTATAATTTAAAAGAAGCTAGTAAGACGATATTATTACAATTGAATGAATTGGAAGAATTAAGAAATGAATCTTATGATAACAACAAAATTTATAAGGAGAAACTAAAGTTATGGCATGATCGGAAGATTAACCAGAAGAACTTTGAACCAGGACAAGAAGTTTTGCTTTACAATACAAGGCTAAAGTTATTCCCCTGGAAATTGAAATCTTATTTGTTAGGACCCTTTACTGTGACTCAAGTTTATACTTACAGAGTAATTGAAATTGATGATCAAAAGACTGGAAATAGATTTAAAGTAAATGGACACAAATTAAAACCATATTTTGAGGGTAAAAGACCAAAATTTAAAGAGTTTTTAAGGATCAGTCAACCTGAATAATACCCGAATAGGTTGGGTTGACGATGTTAAACCAAGCGCTTTATGGGAGACAACCTATAGTTATCTTTATTTTTATTTCAATTATAGTAGTTTTATTTGAAATTATCGTTAGTTTATGATAGTATCGAACTCTACTACTCTTATTTACCTATGAATCATCATAAAAATTGGATCCATAGAGAAAAATTGGAACGCATTCGGACCAAAGCAAAACTGTCCAATTTTTTCCTTAAGCGCTGACAATGCCATAGACGCCGCCGACAGAACCATCGACGCCGCCGATGGCGGGTTTATCCCGAGAGTCCAGGTAATTAAATTCTAAAGGCGTGCCGATGGCGAGATCGACGGGATAATGGTTTTCGGACTTTGAATGGGCGGTTTTAGGCGCGAGTTACTCCTTTTAAAATTCCAAATTTGATTCCTAAGTTCATATTTCCCCAAAAACAAAGTGAAACTCCACCAAATTCATCCATATGGTGTCTAATTCCCTTGAAAAACCATAGAATGCAAGTGTTCAACTAAAGAAAGTTCATTGGTGTAGAGGCGCAATGAATCTTCTACAAGGTACTGGAAAAGAAAATATTAATCAAGGAACAAGGATTCGCAAATCGAGGATTGAATAATCTATTGATGGCAATTGAAGAGATGATTGTGCAGCAAAGATGTGAAGTATTGTGCTACACTACATCCGCCGTAGTTGTTCCTGTGGTGAAGGAATTTTATGCTAATTTGCATGGAATCGACCAGGGAGTCGTCTATGTGTGAGGCAGATGGATAACTTTTACTCTTGCACAGATCAATGAATTACATATGATTGTGAATGTTCCTGTCTGCCATTATTCCAACTTCGTCCTGACAAGAAACCTGATGAATGAAATTTACCAATATTTAACAGACAAAACTGAAGACTGGGAAATGAGAGAAAACGGGTATGTTAGTTTTTCTGTGACACATCTAAATCCCATTTCTAAACACTGACACTTCTTCATTTTTGTAAAATTGTTACCGACGATGAGGATCGGTAAAGTTTCTAAGGAAAGTGCTATTCTGAATTACTGCATCCAAATAGGACTGCCGATCGATATTGAATCAATAATGGTGAAGTCGATTTTGGGCCTGATAGGTGATGGATCAACTTATGGTCTTGGAAATCCTTCCACAATTTTCTTACGTTGTAGTCAATTCCAAGTATCTTATGAAAATTGGGAAAAGTTACATCTACCTTGGAAGCCTTTGGACCCAATTGAGAGATTCCCAGCCAATAAAGATGAAAATGATATGAATATTATGGTAGATCAATCGTGTTAGAATTCACTGCCTATTCAACCTTTAGTTTCAGAAAAGACACTAGTGATCCTACACAGATATCTCCAATTTTTTCGATCATCTAGACTAGAGGATGAAAGAACAATTTTCTCACTCTGGACATATCAAAGACAGTTTGATACGGCTGATGAGAAGGATGAAATTGATAGAAGAGGGCTCTACTGAAGAATATCCACACCGACCCTTCTATAACCTCTTCATTCATGTGCAATCAATGTGTAATCTCAGAGGAGATTCAAGCACTGAATCTGAAGAATAGTAGATTTACATTGCTACCTGTCTACTTTGTGTGTAATTTGGTTTGAACTTTATGTTTTCTTTGCTTTAGAATTTTGCTTTTAGATCTCTATATAGTTGAAACTGAGCATAAGATGTTTGTTTTCAGTGTTTTGAGTGTTGTGGCTTAGATTGCGACGCTGAATTGACGTATTAAGGTTGAGAAAATACAAAACTTAGGTGTGTTGTGTAACGTATATTGTAACCTTTGAAATTTATATATAATTTTGATTTTTGTGTTGTGAAATTTTATTTGTGATAAGTACACCATTTAATCACTTAAAATTATGTCTATAATGATTGAACGAATGTCGTTGAGGCTTGAAATTGATCAAAATCGCAAATATCCATAAATTGAACCAATTCAATAGAGCTCGCCAACAACGCCCTCGACGCCGTCGACGACGGACTTTTCCCGAGACTTAGGATATTAATTCTATAGAGCTCACTGATGGCGTTAAAGACCCCTCCGACGGTGAGATCTTGAAAAAAACACCTTAAACTGTGATTTTGACCAGTTAACCGTCACTATTTATCATCCTATTCCTCTAAAAAGATGTAATTTTTGACCTGGGGCTCTAGAGATCTTGGACTAGAGGGCGATTTCAAAGCATTTAGACACCGGATTTGATCATCTCTTAGTAAAAGCTTCACTCCAAACTAAACATATTTGATTTTCACCATGAATTTCTTCCACATTGAGAAGATCCGAAAAATTTGAGAATATGAAGAAAGTATTGAGAAGAAATAGATGGAATTTAGTTTTGAACTCTTAGAATCACTATTGGAAGTCATTATTTACATATTTGAAGTATATATTAGAAATTTTCTATAATTTTGATTTGATTAAAATGGATCCACGATAAAAGAGGTGACTTGAGTTTGACGAGTCTCGCTTCGTCCATGCAAAGGCTCAATCGAGTTTTTCTTCATTGTTTGAAGGAAAGAAATGTATACAAGATCAAGTTTTTAAGAGTCCAGAAGGAGAAATTGAACTAGTTATTACCGAGCAAAGGTGAAAAAACTTATGTTATACCACCAATAAGGCTGCTGCTAATATTGTAAAAGAGTTTTATGCCAACATGTTCCATTCTAAGGACGGAATCTATCAAGTTCAGGGATTTTTTGTTGAATTTAATGCCGCCCGTATTAACTCCTTTTACGAAGTCTCAGACTCCTATAACTGCCACTATGAAACCTTCAGTTTGATGGGAAGCCCGCTGAACGATGTGATCAACTTTCCCACTGATGGGAAAGGAACATGAAAAATAAAGCAACGAGAACGGGTAAATTTTTCTGCTTCCATATTAAATGCCACATCTAAAGCGTGGCACTATTTTATTTCTTCTACTTTGTTATCGACCTATCACCATAGTGAGGAAACAAGAGGTAGATCTATTCTGAATTTCATTATTCAGAATAATAGAAACATAAATGTTGGGAGAATTATTTTTAAGAATATATTGATCATGGCAAGGAGTGAAACAAGTGGAGGTCTAGGACATCCTGGCCTCATTTATGCACTTTGCCAACTTTTTGGAGTGGAATCTGGAGGAGATGAAGAGTGAGTTTACCCTATGAAACCCATCAGTAAAGCTAATTTAAAAACTTATGAATCCCATAAAAAATGGAGAACTGGGAGTAAGAGTCAAAAACCTTCTACTAGTAGAGATATCCCCTCTACTTGTTATTACCATCCACCTTCTAGTTTCCCCACCCTGACTGACTTAATAAATGAGTTGACCTTGTAGCAAAAGAGTATATAACTAATAAATGAAAGGATTGGAGGTTTAGAACGTAGACATGATTATGGCAGTGAGTACCTACAGAGGCATTCAAATTTTGAGATAGCATACTACGAAGCTCAGGCCCGGCACTATAGAGGTGAGCCTGATGTTACTTTTCCTGAATGCCCCCGATATACTTAGTATCAGCCCAATCCACCTGCTGACCAAGGAAACGAAGACATAATTTGAGATTTTGACATTTGATAGTAGTTGAAGTACTTGTACTTTTACTTTTGTTTTTTGTAATTGTTGTAATAGAAATGGATGTTTGTGTGTGTTTGTACTTTCATTTTTATTGTTATGTTGTAATTGGATAATTTTAATTGTTGTTCTAATTGTTTGTGTGGTAGTTAAAATTTGTTGTGATTTTCATTTTTTCATTTTAATTGTAATTGTTTTATTTAGTATTGTGGATGTGTTAGTGAAATATTGTGTTTATATAATGTTTAGTTTTGTACTTATTTCGAAATTTCATTACCCAACAAATTATCTAATGATTTATATGTCTAGAAAGCTCCTAATGTTACAGACCAAGTGAAGTAAAAATTTTGAGAAGGACTGCAAAAATTTTAGAATGATGAAAATGCCTAAAATACTGAGGTATGATTTATATTTAGAATTTTCTTTTCCACCTGTATCATCTCATATTAAAAATTTTAAGTTTGGGGGAGGGAAGAAAAATATTAACTATTAGATGTTCTCAATTTAAATATTTTTAAAAATTATTAATATGATTTTATGTAGTGAATTTAATTCAGGTAACTATATTTTGTAAATATTTAAATATTATGGTAGATTTAATGGAATATTTTTGTAGTGAAAATTAATTTTGAAGATTAAAATATTTAGTGTCAGAGAATAAGACTATAGTTAACTATTTAAAGTAAAGAAAGCTATATTTTGAAGTGTTAAGAATCTGGAAATTCATTTGAGAAGAAAAGATTGGGGTTCAATGATGTAAAAGCTATGAAATATTTACAAGGTAACGGATTGCTTTGAGTTTCAAATTTAGGGAAAGAAAGGTGATGGTCAAAATCATTAAAGGCTATCTTGATACAGTATTCCTCACTTGAAAAAGGAAAAAGAAAGGATTGATAAAAATCCTTGAAATGAAAAGAAAGATATATAGGATTGAAAGCAATCTAAATGAAAAAGAGAAAAGAAAAGAAAGAAAAAAAAATGAAATTGAGGAGAAGCTTCAGGAGATGCCTAATAAAAAATTTGCTTCACTGGACCTACCTAAAGGAAATACTTAAATACATTCCTGAACTTATATTTATGGATTAGATTTTTTACTAGTAGTGTTCTCATAAAGTTCGTATCATTTGAATATTCTAAGTGACTTAATATTACAACATATAGTCATTCTTGAAATGAATAGAAGACTAGAACTCTTAAACTTGATGACTAGATAATCTTGTACCTACAAAGTTAATTTAATTAATTGAATTTTTTCTGAAAATCTCGCTATGGTATTTATTTAAATCAAACTTATAGTATTTCTGAATTAAAACTTTACTACAATAGATCATAACTTTTAGATAGTACTAAAATTACTTGAGGAAAAGTAATAGTTAAGTTTAGAGGATTTTGACCAAAGGAAAATATGTTGTGATTCTCATACCTATTTTACATTGTTTTTTATGATATTGTACTTTAAAGAAAGTTATTTTTGATGTTTTGTTGCAGGAATGATGAATTAGGGTCATTGGGGAAAAAAGATGCAAAAAGGAGCGAATTTTGAGTGAAAAGGACAAAAATGTGAAAATTTGAACTAGGGCACAAACGGCGAGCCCAATGGCACCGACGGTGAAAATTTCCCAAGACACTAGATTAAATAATTTAGAAGGCCTGTTGACGGCACCCTCAAAGCCGTCGATGGTGAGATCGGTGGTTATGTCCAAAAGTGTATTGGATGTGGACGATTTTTGGAGAGATGCTTAGGCAACTCTTGGGAAAACTCTTCCACATCTTTAAAAGAAGATTTTGACTGAAATTGGAGGAGGAGATCAAGGAGTTAGGAGGTTAGAATAGTGTTCAAGAGTTCCAGTAGTGTGTAGAGAGTCTAATTGAAAGGAATTCTTTAAGAGATTGTAAGAGTGGAGGGAAAGTGATAGATTTCTTCCTCCTTGCTGCTTCGAAGAGAAATTCTCTGTGTTGTAAAAAATGGAAGAAATTTAGAGGAACATTGAGGACTTTGCTTGGGGAGAAGTTAGAGATAAGTGTTATTTACTTGTATTAATTTGTATGACTTTACCTTTATATATGAATTCTGAGTTTTGTTGTGTCATCTCCATGAGTTCTGAGTAGTTTTCTCTGTCTTTCTCCTTGTCTTAAGATTTGTCAAATGGTGATTTGAATTGGTTGAGCAATGAAAATGTTAAACAAGTTATGATGATCTTTTCACTTCAATCTTAATTTACTTTTAATCTATCGAATTGATTTTTTAAAATATGTTGAGTTTTACAACTAAAGTGAAGATTACATCCAAGATTCAAGGAGGTCAAAGCCCTTGGAAATTGGGTGCAAATAAATAGTGAAATAAAATTATCGAGCATAGAATTGGGGATTTTGGGGTGACAACATAAAATCTCAATTCGATCCTATCGTTTAGGTGTTGAAGTGTAGATGTTAGCCCTCAGGCAAGGGGAATGTGGAAGCTCCAAAGTAAGAGTCGGTATCCTCCCAGCCTAGTCGTAGATTCAATAAACAAGCATAGAAATAATCAATGTTTTTTATGCGTGGACCAAAGGGTAAAGAAGAGGTATGCTCCTATTTGGCACAATACAATTTGAACTGATTCACTTTATCCATTCACTATAATTTCTTGACAAGGAGAAGGATGATTTCTTATATATTGAATATCACATTAAAAACTTATTTAGTATAATTAGTTATTTAAGAGTTATTAATATTATATATTTATTTCAATTTCCTATTTGTGACAAATAAGCAATTTGAACTCCATTGTTGTGATTAAGTATTGCTTTTCTAAAAATCTTAGTTCGTAGTTCTAATATTACTCTGTGAGTTTGATATCTAGGACTCTATTAGAGCCCTATATTACTTGAGAGATACAAGTACTTGCATTGAAATGTCGTTGCTGAGGAATTTAATCTTTTAGTAGCAGTATTAAATAATTGTATTTTTAAGCATAGATAAAGTTGAGGTCAATAGGAAAGAGATCTTATAGAAATGCAGAATCAGATATATGAATCCTCTTCCTCTAAGTAGTAGTGTGAACCATTATGATAGGAAAGAGATCCTAAAGCAATGGAGAATGGGATTTATGAATCCTTTTCCTCTAAAATGTAGTGTGAACTACGGTGATAGGAAGGAGATCCTAAAGATATGCAGAATCAGATATATGAATCCTCTCCTCTAAAATGTAGTGTTTTCTTATTTTATGGGAGATTTTCAGAATTTTTGAAAATTTATGGTATTGAAGTTTGAAACTTTGAGTTTCGGTTGTGATGTTTTGTTTGTTTCATTTCGACATCTTCTGTTTTCTTTTATGATTGTTGATTTCATTTTGTTGATTTGCTTCATTTTGTTTATTTTATTTTTTTATGAGTTCTCTTTTATTGTATTGTCTTTTTATTTTTTTAGTTTTTGGACCTAATTTCAGGCAAGGGTGGCATCAGTGCTTCGTAGGAGAAGGCTTTATCATTGGAACATTATGATGCATATTACTTCTCGAGTTATCGTCCATTGACTGAAGGCATATGTTAGAGAATAACCCACTCTTTAAGGTGATATCAAAATTATATTCTTTCAAGTACCTATAAAGATGTGTTATTTCTAAAGACACCAAAGCTAAAGAGACCGCAACTTCGTAGCTTCATTTGTAGCAATTATTGTTTTTTCAACATCAATTTTGTTACAATGGCTTGGGTTGCCTTTGAGAATTTGTGTCGGTGCTCTTGAAGTTACTTTGGAGTTGAAATTTTCTAGGCACTGAAGGATATGACTTCAACTTAAATTTTTCATTAATTGCTAATAACATGACCCATTTACTTTCTATTCTCAGCTTGTTGAACTCAAGTTTTTAAAACCATGTTGCTCAAGAGATTAAAAGTATCAAGACATGTTGAGTCAATTACTCATTTTTAAAGTACAATATTTTATTTTGAAATTTACTTAGGACCCAATCTAAGTTCTTTAAAGTGAAGGACCTGGCTAAGGAAATTAATTTCATTCTTTCTTGAATTCATGGTCTTGTAAAAAATATCACAAAATTTGTTTTTGGGTTATTTGCTTTCAGAGTTTTGAAAAATTCTAGACAACCACCAACTCTTTCATTTCTTTCATTCAATGTGGTGAAAGGGATGGGACATAATTAAATTAATCCTGCTAGTGTACTTTTTAGCAACAAAAGTAGTACAATAGTATTCAAGAGGTGTTTCATCCGTTGTCAGTTGCGAAAAAGTCATTTGGATCAAACAAGTCAGCTAAAATCATATTGATACAACCTCTTTCAGGTTCTTTTCAAATATTCCTCAACGATCTTTATGTCCCCATTCTTGAAACTCTCTTGAAGAAAGTCTTTGAAACTATAGCACTCCTCTATGGTGTGTCCAATGAATAGTGGTATGACCAACATATCAGATGTCCTTTCTTGTTGACCTCATCTAGTTTCTTCAGCTTGGGCAACCTGAACTCGTGATTATTAATTAGATTGTAGAACAGCTTTCTCACTACATCATCTTTAAAGAAGTATATCTCATTTGATCTATCAACCACGGTTGGAACTCATCTTTCATTAGTCTGGTAAGGTCTCCACTGAAATGATTGCTGAGTATTCTAACGAGGACGTTGGAAGGATCGTTTACAATTCCACCATTATTTTTATTGTCACTTTCCTTTGCCAACCACAAAAACTATCCCGAATCTCTTCTCAAAATCTCTATTGATTCTAGCTCCTCAACCCTTTTAAAAAAACCAACTTGCTTAGCTTCTCCTTGGAGATTCATGGCTTTGCTAAGCTGCTCCTTGAATATTCTAATTATAAAACCTTTAAGTAAGAAACCCACTGAACCGGGGATGCTCCTCAGACAAATCTCAACTACATGTTGATTTTGCAACTGCAGCTCACTTCTAATGCTGAGAACTCTCCTACGTAGGATGTACTCTATCAACATTTCATCCCACTTTCGCTTCTCTACCAAAAGATTACCAACAGTGATGTGGTCCTGAACTCTGGCAAATCAGCTGACTGAGAGGTTTTCATTTTTGTGAATGTCTTTACTGAACCATTTGGTAGCATTGCATACTAATCAAAGGCTACTCTGTTGAGGCTACTTACAAACTTGTGGAAAAAAAGTGCTTCGTTACCCCCAGCATTGTAGCAACTCGCTCGGAAGTGTGCAACATTCTGATGAGGGTTTGTGGTTATATTAAATATTTTGAACTAAGGTGATAAGTATTGGATTGCATCAAACTCTTTTGGTTATGGCCTTCCCTTTAGAGTTGATGTCCCTCCTTTTGATTGATCTAGGACTTCTTTCACTAGTTGTTCAACCATCTGTTTAATGTCTTTTTCATGGGTTGTTCTATGAATTGAATCCTTCTTAAGTTGTTTATCGTAGGTGAACTCTTTTCCTTCATTTATAATATGAATGATTTTAGGTTGGTTAGTTTTTGGAGGAGCCAATTTCTGTGTCTGTGGCTGACCTTAAATAGCTGTTAAT
>NEWO01001163.1:86597-106043 GCA_003013225.1 Phalaenopsis aphrodite
TTTTCTATGGTTCTCTCTCTTCTACCTCACGCCTCTCACTCTTTCTCTCCCTCTATCCCGCACTCCCTCTCTCAACCACTCTCTCTTACTTCCATGCCTTCCTCATTCTCTCTCTATCTTCTCACTCACTCTCACTCCCCACCTCCCTCTCTCTCCCTATGTCACTCTCAATCTCCTTCTCCTTTCTCTCTCACACTCACTCACTCTACTATTTTCACCTTCTCTTTATCTTTCACTCATCTCTATTTCTCTATCTTCCCACGAACTATCTTCTCTCCATTTCTATTTCACACTCTCTCATTCTCGCTAGCACTTTATCTCTCTTTAATCCCACTCATTCCTTCCCTCAGTCTCTCTTTCTCACAAAATCAATCCTCGCATTATTTCATCACTCCATATTTCTCTCCAGCTACCTCACCATTCATTTCTATCTTTATTCTTCTCTCTTGCTCTCTCTATCTTTCTTACTTCCTTTTTCATTTAGTCTCTCTCACTCTCTTTCTCTCTCTCCTACCCTCCTTTTGTATCTTTCTAACTTCACTTTAGCTGTTTCTCCTCCGCTCCCTCCCTTGTTTCTCACTCTATATTTATCTTTTTCACTCTCTCTCTCTATCCTCCTTTCCTTCCATCTCTCTTTCCCTATCTCTCTTACTCTATTCCCCTTTTGGTCTCATCCTCTCCCCATCACTCTTGTATAACTCTCTATATATCTTTTGTACTCAATTTATCTTTCTCTCATGCCTCTCTTTGTCAGTCTTTCTCACCCTCTTGCTCTCTCTCTTTCTCTTCTCGCTCTCTTTCTTTATCTCATTGTTTGAATCTATTAGTTTGCTTCCCTTCACTCTCTCTCTCTCACCTTCTCCCTCTCCCTTGTTCCTCTCCATCACTCTCTTTCTCTCTCTCTCTCTCACTATCTTTCCCTTGCTCTCTTTCTCACTCTCTCACTCTCCGTCTCTTAATATCTCTTACCCATTCTAACCCTCAAAAACTCCCTATCATTGTCCCTCTTTCTCTTCTTCTCTATCTCCCTTCCTCTCTCCATTTTCCTCATCATTTTCCCCTCTACTCTCCCTATCTTTTCTCTCTCACACCATTCACTGTCTCTCCCACCATCTCTTTCACTCCACCTCTCCTGCTCTCTACAGTGGCTTCACTTTCTATCACTTTCAGTCTCTCCCTCTCTTTCTCAATTTCTCACTTTTCTCTCTTTATCACTCTCTCACTCTCCCTTTATCCCTCTCTCTTAGTCTCGTCTCTCTATCTCTTCCTACCAACATCCAACTCTCTTAATCCCTCACCCTCTCCCACTTCCTCTCATCCTCTTTCTAGCTCTTTCTCTCCCTCACATTATTGTTATCTCTCTCTCCCTCTCTCTTATCCTTTCTTTCTCTTTCTTACTATCCCTAACTTTCTCCCGCTCTCTCTTTCACTTACTATCCCTAACTTTCACTCACTCTCTCTCATCTCTCCAACCCCTCTCTCACACTCTATACCTGTCTCTCTCCTTCCTAGCCACTCTATACCTCTTTCTCCCTCACTCACACACACTCTCTCTCCCTCCCTCCATTTTTTTATCTCTCTCTTTTCCCCTCCCTCACAAACATACTCTCTCTCCCTCCCACAACTCTCTTGCTCCTCTCTCTCTCCCCACATTCTCTTTCTCCCTCTCTAATGCTCTCCTCTTTCTCTCTCACTCCATACTTATCTCATTCTCCCTATCCATCTCTCTCTCTTCATCTCCCCTACCACTCTCTATATTTGTCCCCCTTTTTTCCCTCACTCTATCTCTCTTGCTTCTTCTCTCCACCTCCCTCTCTTTGTCTCTCCCACTCGCTTGCGCACTGTATCTTTCTCACTCTCTCTCCTTCTCTCTTATAATTTCTCTTACTCTTCTTTCTATTAGTCCTCTTTCTCATGCTTGCTATTACACCCTCAACTCTCTTTCCCTCCCTCCCTCCCCAACTCCCTTTGTGTCTCACTCTCCTCCCCTCTCTCTCTATTTACCTCTTTCCCTTGCTCTATCTCTATCTCATTCTCCCTCTCTTTTATTATCTCTCTTACTCTATCTACTTTCTCTCTCATTCCCTATCACTCTCTCACACTCTAACTTGCTCTCTCTCTTTTGCTTGCTCTCTCTCAGTTCCTATCCAACCGCAAAACACTCCCTTCCCACGTCTTCTTTCTATCTCTACTCATTTTATTGCTCTCCTACCCTTTTTCTTGTTCACTGAATCACTCATGCTCTATGTTCACTCTCTCTCTATTTTCTCTCTATTTATCTCTTACACTCTTTGTACCACTCCCACTCGCGCTCTCTTTCTCTCCCTCATTAATCATCTCACTCACTCCCTTTGTCTCTCTCTTTTCACCCATTCCCTCTCCCAATCTTTTTCCCACTCTATGTTCTATCCTTCTCCTTAAATTGCTCTCTTCTGTTTCTCAATATTTTCCCTCTAGCTTAGTCACTCTCTCTTCACTCTACCCTCATCTATCTCTCATTTTTTTCTCACTTTCTCTCACACATCTCACTCTGCTTCTCCCTCCTTCCCCTATCTCTCCCTCCCTCTTCTTATCTTCCACACATGTGCGGTCTTTCTTGCTCTATCTTTTCTCGTTCTCTTCTCCTTCTATTTCTCTCCCGCTCTCACTATCTATCTTCAATATAACTCTTGCTCTCACTCCCTCACTCCCTCACTCTTTCTCTCCATTTTTTCATCACTCCTTATCCTTTTAATTTTCTCTCAATCTCTCTCTCTCTCTTTCTCGCTCCCTCAAATTTCCTCTTTAATTTCATTCTTGATCATCCTTCTTCCTCCTCCCTCTTATTCTTTCAACCTCAAACCTTTTTACACTTTCTCTCCCTCTCCCTCAATCTCTTTAACCCCCTTTCTTAATCTCTCTTGCATTTTTTTAGTAGTTGTCCCTTTCCTTCTCAGTATTTCTCTCTCCCTCTCTCTTCCTCTTCAGCTCCTTGTATTTTTCCTTTCTCCCTCCCTCTTTCTCTTTCACTTACTCTGCTCCTTACAATTTCTCATTTGCTCCCTCTCTTCTCTTTCTCTCTCCTCGTATATTTCTCTCTCTTTCTCTCATTTCCTCTCTTCTCTCTCTATCGCNTCCTCTCTTCTCTCTCTATCGCCTACTTCCTTCCTTTCATTCTCTCTTTCTCGTTTTCTCTCATTTCTTACTCATTCTCTTCTCCTCCCTCCGTCTTATTCTGTTTTTCCTTACACTCTCTTCTATTTTTATTTCTCTCTCTCCCTATATTCCTACTTTCTATTGAATTTTACTTTCACTCTTACTCTCTTCCTCACTCTCTCTCTCTTTCTCACTCAATATTCTCCCTCTTTCCTTCTCTCTCTTCCTCACTCCCTTCCTGTCTCTCTCTCAATCTCACCCCCTTTCTCCCAATATTTCTCTTCTTCTCCCACTCTCTCTCCCTCAAACTCGTTCTCTCTTGTGCGTCATTCACTCTCTTTTCTATCTATTTCTCTCTCACTAACTCTCCCTCTTTCCATCACTCTCTTCAAAATTCTCTTTCACTCCCTCCCTCTTTCTCTCTCTTACTACCTTATTTTACTCCCTCCTCTATCACTCTTTCTCTCCCTCCCTCTCTCTCTCTCTCTCTGTGGCCCCCTCTCTTGCTCTCTTTTAAACTTCATCTCTCTTTGCCACTCTTCCTTTAGAGATTCTCCTATCTCTATTTCGCTCTCACTTTTCCTCCCTTTCTCAGTTTCTCTCTCTTTTCATATTCATTCACCTTACTCCCTCCCTTTCTCTCTTTAATCCTCACGATACTCTCTCACTCTTTCTTCTGCTCTCTCTCATTTCCCTCCCTCCCTCTCCCTCTCTCTTTCACTCAATGTCTTCCTCTCTCACTCACTCTTGCTCTTTCTTTCCTCACTCTCTCTTCTCTCTTGTTGTTGCTCCCACTCTCTCTTTAATCTTTCTCACCTCCTCTAACTCTCTCTATTTCTCATTCTCTTACTCTCTCCTTTATCACTCTTACTCCACTCTATCGTTGCTTACTTTTTCTCTTGCTTTATCGCTCACTCGCTTTTTCTCACCTTTCACTCTATCTTTGTATTGCTTTCTTCTCTCCCTCCCCCTTATCTCTCTCTCTCTCTCACTATTTCTCACTTTCTTTTATGCTTCTCTCTCTCTTTTTCCCTCCCAATTTCACTCCCTTCCTCTCTCTTACACACATCTTTATCTCTCTTTATCACACACTTGCTCTCACTCTTGCTTCCCTCACTCTCTCTTGTCTCTATTTCTCTCTCATTCTATCTTTCTCGCCCATCTCTCACTCAAGATAAAGAATATTGAGAGAGTGTGTGAGATGGAGAGGGGTTGAGATGGAGAATAATGAGAGAGAGTGTGATAGAGAGAGAAAGAGAATGGAGAGAGAGATGAGAGAGAGAAAAAGTGAGTAAGAGAGAATTAGGTAAAGATTTATAGACAAAAAGAAAGGGTGAGTAAAAAGAGAGTGGCCATGGAGTGAGAGAGAGAGTGAGAAAGAGAAAGAGAGAGCATAAGAGTGTTGTAGAAAGAGAGAAGAGAGAGATAAAAAGGGAGAGTGAGAATGAGCATAGAAAAAGAGAGAGTGAGAAGTTGAGAAGAAACAACAAGGGTAGGAGTTAAAAATGAGGAGAGGGTGATGAGTGAGCGAGCGGGAAGAGAAGAGAGCGTGAAACAGAGAGATAGAGAGAGTGAGAGGTAAGAGAGCGAGGAGAGAGAGAATGTGAGTGACTTGAATAGAGTGAGACATAATTAGATTGATGTAGACTAAGAGAGGGTGAGAGGAAAAGAGAGAAGGGTGATTCTATTAGATGATTGAGAGAGAGAATTTGGAGAGGCAAAGAAAGGGAGAGAGTGAGAGAGAGCAAGAGAAAGAGGGAGTAATAAGGAGGGAGTGTGACAAAGATGGGAAGAGTGGGAGAGAGCTAGAGAGAGAAAAGAATGAAAATAGAGATTGAGCTAGAAAATGAGGAAGAAATAGTGAGAGTCATGGACAGAGAATGATGGAGAGATCTAGAGAGAGTGAGAAAGAAATAATGAGAGAGAAGAGAGAGGGAGTGAGAGAGAGGTAGAGCTAGAGGGAGAGTGGTAAAGCAAGAGAGAGAGAGAGAGATGAAGAGAAGGACAGAGAGAAAGGGAGGACTGGTCAGAAGGTAGAAAGAAAAGTGAGTGACAGTGAGTAATAAAGAGGGGGCGACAGTAAGAAAAGAGAGAATAGAGGGAGATCAAACGTGATAGAGAAAGGGAGGAGTGAAAGAGATAATCAAAACAATTAAGGGAGACGGAAAGAGAACAAGGAAGAGAGGGAGGAGCGAGTGAGGGAAAGAGAGTGAGAGGAGCAAGAAATAATGATAGGGAAGTGAGGGTGAGAGAATGGTATTGTTAGTAAGAAAGGGAGATATAGGAAGACTTAGGGTGAGTGAGAATAAGAAAGATATGAGAGAGTAAAGATAGTGAGAGAAAAGAGAGTAAGAGGGAGAGAGATAGGGAGGGGGAGGAAGAGCGAGGGAGAGAAAATGGTGAAGGGACAGATAGCAAGAGAACTAAGGAAGGTATAGAGTGAAAGAGAGATGAAGAGAGGGAGAACAAAACTAAGAGAAGAGAGAACGACATAAGAGGGTGTGAAAGAGTGAGAGTAATGAAGGGAGAGACAAAAGAGCATTGGAGGGATAGAGAAATGAAAGAGGGATAGAGTGGGAGAGAGAGAGAAGGATAGAGGGAGATATGGTGAGAGAATGAGAGAATAAAGAATGAGGCAAAAGAAATGTCGGATGGAGGGAAAGAGCGAGGGGTAGAAAGAGTTGGGTAGATAGGTAAGGAATTGGATAAAGGGAGAGAGAGAGAGGGTGGGAAGGATGCGAAGAGAGAATAAAAAGGTAAGAGTGAGAGGATAAATAGAGAGTGTGAGCAAGAAAGAGAGTGAGTGATAAAAAATAAAAGAGGGAGCCAAAGAGTGAGAAATAAATAAGGAGAGCAAGAGAGAGAGATAAAGGGAGATAGAGATTGCAACAGCGAGTGAGAGAAAGAACCTGATAGAGGTAGGAGCGATAAAAAGAGAGGGGGAGAGAGGGAGTGACAAAAGAGAAAGAGTGAGGCAGGAAAGGCAAGAGAGATTGATTGAGAGATAAACAAGAGGGTGTGGAAGATATAGAGTTTTTAATAGAATGAGAGTGAGTTTAAGAAGGAAAGCAAGGGAGAAAAATGAAGGGAGAAAAGATATAGAGTAAGAGAGAAGGAATGGAGGGAAGGAGGGAGAGAGAAAGAAAAAGCAACAAATAGGAAGATATAGGGAGTCATAGAGAGGGAGATAGAGATAAAGATGAAGAGGGAGAGAGGAGGCCTAACAATGGTAGAGAGATAAAGTGGGAGTGAGAATGGGAGTGGCAAAGAAAGAGAGTGCAATAGAAAGGTAAAAAGATTAAGAGAGAATGCTAAGGATGTTGAGCAATAGAAAAATATTAAGGGAGAGAATAAAGATATTGTAAGAGAGAGAGAAAAGGAGGGAAGGTGGGAGGGAGAGAGGGATAGAAATAGAAAAGTATGAGCTAGAGAGACGGACAGAATGAGAAAGGTGAAAAGATTAAGAGAGAGTACAAAGGATGTAGAGCAATAGAAAACTTTTAAGGGAGGGAATAGAGATATTTTTAGAGAGAGAAAAAGATGCAAAGGATGTAGAGCAATAGAAAAATATTAAAGGAGGGATATAGATAGAAATAAAAAGGTGAAGAGATTGAAAGAGAGTGCAAAGGATGTAGAGCAATAGAAAAATATTAAGGGAGAGAATAGAGAAATTATGAGAGAGAGAGAAACGGAGGGAGGCAGGGAGAGATAGAAATAGAATAGTATTAACTAGAGAGAAGGACAAAATGAGAGAGATGAAAGAGGGGAAGGAGGGATGGAGAGTACAGAAAGGAAGATAGGGGGATAAAGATGTTGATAGTGCAAGAGATACATAAAGGAGAGAGTGAGCACAACAAAAAAAAGAGAGAAATGAGAGCAAGAGAGATATAGGAAGAGAAAAAGGTAGGGTGAGAGAGAAGGAGAGTGAGATGGAGAGAGTGGGAGAGTGAAACATGATATAGAGATTAAAGAGGGAGGAGATTGAGGGAAAGAGTGTGTGATAATGATATATAGAGGCAGAGAAAGAGAGAGATGAGATAATGTGAGAGATAAATAAAGAGGTAGATATAGTGAGAGTAAAAGAGAAAGAGGGAGAAAGAGGGTGGCAGAGTGATAGAGAAAGATCGTACGAGAGAGGGAGAGATGGAGATCATGTAATAAAGTTGTGGAGAGAGAGAGAGAGAGTAAGAAGGAGTCTTAAGAAGAGATGGAGATGGAGGAAGGGTGTGAAGGGAAGAGAGGGAGTGAGAAAAAAGTGGGAGAGAGAAGGAGTGAGAGTGAGGGTGAGAGCAAGAGAGTGGGAGAGAGCAAAAGAGAAGAGCAAGAGAGTTAGAGAGAATGAAAGAGATAAAGGGACATAGAGAAGATAATATGAGAAATGTGAGAGAAAAGTGTGAGAAAGAGAGATAGAGGTCAAGAGAGTGAGACAGAGAGAGTGGGGGGAAGAAAGAGGGAGGTTAAGAAAGAAAGAGTGGAAGAGAGGGTGTAAGCAAGAAAGAGGGAGGCTAAGAAATAAAGAGTGAGATATATAGGGAAAGGAAGTGAGGGAGAAGGAGAGAGGGATAAAGGAGGGAGAGAGAAAGAGAAAGTAGAGAGATAAGAGTTTGAGAGAGAGAGTTAGAGAAGAGAGGGAGCAAGAGATAGAAAGAGCAGAAGAGAAAAAAGAAGCAAAAGTGATTTAAAGAAAGGATGAGACAGTGAATGAGATGGAGAGAGAGTGATGGTGAGGGAGTGAAGAGAATAGAGATCGAGAGAAGTGAGAACTTGAGGAGAGAAAGAGAGAAGGAGAGAGAATGTGGGAGGGAGAGACAAAGAGATATAGGATGAGAGGAGGGTGTAGAGGGAAAGAGAAGATCGAGAGAGAAAACATGAGGCAGAAGAGAGAGTAAAATAGAGTAAGTAAATGAGACAGACAAAATAAAGAAGTGAGAACGAGAAAGATAAGAGAGGAAGAGAGGTAGAGAGAGAACGAGAAAGAGAAAGTGTGAGAGAGGATGACACAAAGAGGGAGAGAGAAAGAAGATATGACACAGAGAGCGAGTCAAAGAGGTAGGGAATGGGAGAGAGTGGGATGAATAGAGAACAAAAAAGAAGATAGAAATGGAAGTGAGAGAGTGATGGAGGGAACGACGATAGTGAGGAGGGGAGTGATCAAGAGAGTGAGGAAGAAAGCATGAAAGGGGAAGAGAGGGAGATTAATGATAGAGAAGAGAAAAAATATAGATGGTGAAAGTTTATAAGGTTGGAATGGAGAGGGATAGATCGCAAGCAAAAAAGAGCAGGCATGAGATTGAGAGGGAAATAGAAAAAGATATATTTAAAGAGAGGGAGAGAGAAAAAGGTAGTAAAAGTTAAGGAAAAAAGTAGAGATGAGGATGAATAAGAAGAAAATCAAGCAGAGAGGGAGCTTGGGAGGGGGAAAGAGAGAAAAAGTGAGGGAGGGTAGAGAGTGAACAGAGAAAGTGTGTTGAGAGAGAAAAAACTAATAAAGGGAATAATGAGAGAGTTATCAAAGGAGAGAGGGAGAGAGAGAGTGAAAAAGCAAGAGAAGAAGAGATATTTAAGTGATAATATGGAGAAAGTGAGACCACTAGAGGGAGGTCGAGAATGGTAGTGAGAGATTGAGGGAGAAAAATATAGAGAAATAAGGGAAAGATGAGGAGAGAGAGTGAGAAGGTTTGAGAGAGAATGAGATAATAATGGTGACAGAGACCAAACAAAGAGAGGGAGAAAGTGAAAAAGAGATTGTGGGAGAGAGAGAGAGAAAGCTTTAGAGAGGGAGAGTGAGAGATAAAGAGAAAGAGGGGGACAAAGGGAGGAAGAGAATTAAGGAGTGAAGGTGAGCATGTGATAGAGATCGAGCAACTTATTGAGAGAAAGAGAGATAGAGAAGACAAGAGAGTGGGAGGGAAACAAAAAGAGATAAGGAGAGAGATAACAAGAAGGTGTGAGAGAAATCTAAGAAGAGGGAAAGAGAAAAGTGAGAGAGAGGAAAAGGGAAATAGAGAAGTTTGAGGATGGAGGTAGGGTTAGATAGAGAGATGGAAGTGAGAGAGAGGAATAGAGGGTGTTTAGGGAGCGATAGAGGGTAGGAGAGAGAGAGAAAGTGATGGAGATAAGGGGAGTGAGAGAAAATAATAGAAGAGAAGAATAGAAAGAATATAGAAATAAGAGGGAGGGACAGGAAAATAGAGAGACGAAGGGAGGTATGAAAGGGAAGACAGATGGAAGTACGGAGGAAGAGGAGGGTGGATAAGGAAGTTGAGAGAAAGTGTGTGATGGTTTGAATGAGGAGAGGAAAAGATATTAGGCAGGAGAGAGAGAGTGAGAAAGAGAGATAAATACTAAGTGAGAAAGAGAGAGAGTACGACTGATAGAGAGAGAGATAGAGTGATTAAAATAGAAAAAGAGAGGTAGAGAGAGTTGGAGAGGAATTAAAAAAGAGGGATAAAGAGGATTTAATATTGTTTTCAAGAGATAGTGAGAGAAAGAGAAATGAGAGAGGTGGAGAGATAGAGCGAGAGAGAGTTATGTTGAGATTAATGAGTGGGAGAAAGAGAAAGAGATGGAGAGAGAAATAGCAGGAAAGAGAATAAAGAGGAGGGAGATAAGGTGAGAGGGAGAAAGAGCTAAAGAGGGAAGGAGGAAGGAAGGAAGGAGTGAGGGAGACAGAAGGAGATGAAGATCTTGTGAAGAAACAAGGAGGGAGGGTGAGGGAGAGATATGGAGAGAGGGAGGCATAAAAAGCTAAAGGGAGTGAAGGGGGGAAAGGGGGATGAAGACAAGAAGGGAGAGAGAGAAGGATAAAGATAGAGTGACGAAACAAGGGAGGGAGAAGGAGAGAAAGGACTAAAGTGACAAAATTGGAAAGAAAGAAAGGAAGGCAGAAGAGAGACAAAGAGAGTGAGAGATGGAAGAGGAAAGAGATTGTGAGAGAAAGAAAGTAAGAGAGGTAATAGAGAAAATGAAAATGGGAGAGATAGAGAGTGATAGTGTGGAAGAGAGAGCTAGTGAGAAGTAGAAAGAGAAGAGATGGAGAGAGAAATGGAGACAGAGTTGGAGAGGGAGAGGGATGGAGTAAAAGATACAGAGAGATAGAGAGTGCAAAAGATAGAGTGCAAGAGAGGAATGGTGAAAGTGGGAGAGAGATAGAGGGAGGGAGTTAAAGAGAGAGTGCAAATGATGGAGAATGCGATAGAGATAGGTGAGAGGGGGAGTAAAAAAGAGAAGGTAGATAGAGTGACAGAGATTAAGAGAGGGAGAGAGAAGGTGAGGTAGTGAAAAATAAAGAGAGGGAAAAAGAAGATTAAGAGTAAGAGATTGATATAAATACTGAGAGCGAGAAAAAAGAGGCCAAAAGAGAGAGTGGGAGAGAAGAAAAATAAACTAAAAGAAAGGGGGAGAGAAAACATGAAGAGTGAGAGTAAGAACTTAAAAAAATAAAGGGAGTGAGAGAAGAGAGAGAAACAAGAGAAGATTTAGAGAGTAGAGAGAGTCAAAAAAAGATAATGTGAGAGAAGGGAGAAAGAAGAAGGGGATGGGAGAGAGGAAGGGATGGAGATTGAGAGCTAGTAATAGGATAAAGAAGAGTGAGAAAAGGAAAACAAAAATAGAGAGAAAGAGAACATAGTACAAAAGAGTTATAAAGAGCGAAAGAAGATATGAAGTAGAAGATAGAGTGAGTAAAAAGAAGAGAGTAAAACAAAGGGAGAAAAAATTTGAGAGAGAGGGAGTGTGAGATTGAGGAAGAGTGAGAGGAAGAGAGTAAGGAGCGAGAGAATAAAGAGAGTATCGAAAAAGAGAGATCTCAACAGAGTGAGAAATAAATATAGAGATATGGTGGCAGAAAAGAAAGATATAGAGAGAAAGAGAGAAAGAGAGTGAGGAAGCGAGAGTGAGAGAGGGTGAGAATGGGATAGTGGGGGGGAGAGCGTAAGTGCAAGAGAGAGGGAGAGAGAGAAAGAGATTGAGAGCATGATAGGCCAAGATAGGGAGACGCAGAGAAAGGGATTGAGCGCAACATAAGACAAGAGAGAATGAGATAAAAGAAAGAGTAAGAGAAGTGCGTGAGGAGAGAGGGACAAAAGAGTGAGCTAGATAGAGAGAAGAGGGAGAGGGAGAGAGTGGGGGACAAGAATGGGAGAGATAGTGGAAGGTTGAGAGAAAGAAGAGAGAGAGACAAGTGAGGAAGCAACCGAGAGAGAGAAAAGGAAGGAGGGAGAGAGAGAGAGAGATGTAAGATGAGAAATAAAAAGAGAAATGGATGGAATTGAAGGTGGATAGAGCGAGAGCGAGGCAAAGAAGTAGGGAATGGAAAACAAAGGATGAAGATCGATAGATAGAACAAAAGAAAACAGAAGTGAGAGAGCGAGGGAGGGAGCGAACGATAGTGAGAGAGGAAAAGAGTGATCTAGAGACTGAGGGAGAGGGCTTGAAAAGAGAAGAGAGATGGAGAATAAAGACAAAAAAGGAAGGTGGGAGAGAGAGAGAGATGTAAGATGAGATATAAGAAGAGAAATAGATGGAATTGAAGGTGGATAGATGGAGAGAGAGGCGAAGAAGTAGGGAATGGAAAAGAGAGGGATGAAGATTGATAGAGAGAGCAAAAGAAAGGAGAAGTGAGAGAGTGAGAGAGGGAGCGAACAATAGTGAGAGAGGAAGAGAGTGAGGGAGAGGGCATGAAAGGGGAGAACAAAGTTGAGGGAGCATGAGAGAGAGAGAGAGATAGTGGAAGCTATTGTGTGAAGGAGAAAGATAGAGCACGAGAGAGAGTGAAGAAATATGAAAAATATAGAGGGAGGTAAAATAAAAATATAGGGTAGGGAAGAGAGATAATGAGAGGACCGTAGAGAGGAGAGCATAAGAGGGGAGGAAGGGAGGGAACAAATGAGGGTGTGATAGACTAGAGAAAGGATGTTGGAAGATAGTGAGAGAGAGTGAGAGGGAGATAGAATGTAAGGGTGAGCAAGAGAAGAAAAGAAAAAAGGGCTCGGTAAAAATTACAAAATAATGGAAGGTGAATATAGGAGAGGTATCCAAATAAAGGGATAGAGAGTAGGTGAGTGGAAAAGCAAGTGTGTGTGTGTGAGAGAGAGAGAGACTGAGGAATTGAGATAGATATAGAATGAGTGAGAGAGAGTGCAGAGGAAAAGGCTAATACAAGCAACCAAGAGAGATAGTGAGAGAGAGATGAAGATAACGAGAGAGAGAATGAGAGAGAGTGGGAGAAAGAAGAAAGAAGAGATAGTAGGAAAAGAGAAAGGGAGGTGTTGGGAGAGAGAGAGAGAGTGATAGAGCAAGAAAGAGAGAGAGACAGTGAGAGGGAGAAGAGAGAGAGAATAGAGAGCACAAAAGAGAGATAGAGTAAGTAAGAAATAATGATTGAGAGAATGAAGGAGATAAGAGAGGGAGAGTTAGAGCAAACAAGAGAGAGAGAGGGAGAGAGAGAGAACGAGAGGGGCAGGTAGAGACCAAAGAGTGAAGATAGGAAGCAAAAAAGAGAGAAGAATGAATAAAGATAGGAATCCAAGATGGGAGAGAGTCGTTGGGAGGTTTTGGAGGTAAGTATGGAGTTAGAGTGGGGTAGGGAAAGAGAGAGTGAGTGGGGAGTGGGATAAGAGAGAGATAGAGCAAGAAGTGAAATTGAGAGAGAGAGAGTGAAAGAGAATAAGAGAAGAGAGTAAGAGTGTTAATAAAAGAGAGGGAGAGAGAGAGAGGGTAAGAGACCAAGATAGACATAGAGGGAGTGATAAAGTGAGAAGGAGAGTAATAGAGCTAGATAGAGGGAGAAAGATAAAGAGAAGGAGAATTAGAATGAGATAGAGAAAGAGAGGGAGAGAGCTTGAGAGATTTATAGAAAGAGATAGAGAAAATAAGAAAGCTGCAGAAAGGAATGGAGAGAGATAGAAGGATTGAGAGAGGGGGAGAGAGGGAGAGAGGGAGAGGGAGTGAGAGGTAGAGAGAGGGGAGAGAAAAAGTGGGAGATGAAGAGATATATAGAGTTGTGGAGTGAGAGAGTGAGAGAGATTAAGAGATAAATTGAGAAAGAGTGGAGTAAGAGTGGGAGGAATAAAGAGAAAAAGATAGCTAGATGCAGATGAGAGAGAGAGAGAGAGGAGCTAGAGTGAGAGAAATAATGAGTGAGTGAAGGAGACAGAGGGGAGAGAAACATAAAAAGATAGAGAGAGAATGACAGAGAAGGAGGGAGAGTGAGAGAAGAAGAGCAAGGGAATAAAGAGAGAGGAAAAGGACAAGAATGAGACTTAGAGAGCTGGAGGAGAGAGGGAGGACGAGAGAGAGGGAGAGAGATATAAATAAGGAAAAGAAAGGATGGGGGAGAGGCGGAGAGTGCAAAAGTGAGAGGGAGAAGGGGTTATGAAGGGTGGGAGTGAATGATCAAGAAAGGGAGCGAGTGTTTTTATATAGGAAAAGGAGTGCAATGAGAGAGTGTAAGCATAAAAAGGTGAGAGAAGCGTAAGCAAGAGAAGGGAGAGGGAAAAAGAGAAAGGGAGGAAGAGAGAGAGATAAAGAGAAGGAGGGAGGGCAAAATATAAAATGGAGAGAAGATGGTGAGCCGATTAAGGATAGAGAGAAAGAAAGTAAAAGAGCTAGAGAGAGGAGAGATAGAGAAGTGCCAGAGAGTGAATGAGAGTGATAGGAAGAGAGCGACCAAGGGTGAAGAGGGAGAAGGAAATTGAGGAGAGAGGGAGGGATGAGAGAGAAAGTGAGAGAATGGAGAGGGAGGGTGAGATAGATAAAGAATGTGAGAGAGAGAAATAAAGAAAGATTGCAGAGGTTGAAAAAGAAATGAAAGATGGAAGGGAGAATGAGAGATCGTAGAGAGAAAGAGAGATAAAGAGAAAGGTGGTGAGGAGATTTAGAGAGTGAGAAGAGCGAGTGTGTGTGAGAATAAGAGTGATATTATAAAGAGGGCACGAGAGAGCAAGGTAGAGAAAGAAATGAAGAGTAAGTGAGGGGGAGAGGGAAGAGGGGAGATTAAGACCGTGAGTGCAAGCAAAAGAAAGCGGGAGAGAGCAGGGGTGAGATGGAGCAAGCAAGAAAGGAGGGAGGAGAGAGATCGTAGGGATAAGGGGGAGGAAGGCAAGATAGAGATACAAAAAGAGGGAGAGAGAGAGAGGAGGGACATAAAGAGAATCAGATAGAGGGAAAGAAAGAGAGAGAGTGTGTGTGTTAGAAAGATGGAGAGCCCAAAACAGAGTGATGAAAAGGACAGATTAAATGAGAGAATATATAAAGAGAGAGAGAGAGGTGATGAGAGAGAGGGGGAGAGAGAGAGCGAGAAAGAGAAAGTGAGTTTAAGAGGACAAGATGGAAGGAGAGATGGAAGGCATGATTGAGGGAATAGGAGAGAGAAGGAGAGAGAGAGAAAATAAGAAAAGATAGAAAGGGAGAAATGGGGAGGCTAGGAGATGTAGAGAGAGAAGAAGAGAGAGAGACATATAGATGAGAGATAGACAAAAGGATCAAGAGCAAGAAAGGGAAAGAGAGATTGAGATTCATGGGAGTGCTAGAGAATGAGTGAAGATAGCGACAAATGAGAGTGTGCGATAGTGGGAGAGAGAGAAGAAAAGTTAAAGATAAAGTAACGAAAGGGAGATAGAAAGTGAGGGGTGAAAGAGGGATAAAAGGGGAAAGAGATTCAGTGTGAGAGAAAGGGAGCAAGAAAGAAAGGGAGGGAGAGAAGAAGAGGGAGAGATAATAATATATGTTGAAGTGTTATAGGGAGGAAGAGAGAGGGCGAAAGAGAGAGGGAGTGGGAGAGGGAGAGGGATAGGGAATTGGGGGAAGAGAGAGTGAGTGAGAGAGAAAGAGTGTAAGAGAGGGTGAAGGAGAGTGAGAGAGAGAATAAAGAGAGAAGAGATAAAAGGGAAGAGAGAGAAGAGAGAGAGAGTGGTATTAAGGGACGGAAGGAGGGATAAACACAGAGAGAGGAGAGAGAGAGGAACTAGATGGAATGAAGGGTAGATTAAGAAAACGAGAGAGGTAAAGAGAGAGAAGAGAGATTGTTTGATAAAGAGGGAAAGAGTAAGAGAGGGAGAAGAAAGGAGGGAGGAGAGAAGTAGGAATGATGGGGGAGTTGGCCAAGAGTTAGATAGAGAGAGTGGGAAAGAGAGAGAGAAAGAGAGAGAAAAGAGGAAGCATTAGAATAGAGAGAGAGAGCATGCATGAGTATGAATGAATTAGAGAGAGATGAAGGGAGGGAGAGGCATAGCAAATGAGAGAGAGAACATGACAAAGAGAATAATAGAGAGGGAGAGAGTTAGAATGAGAGAGATAGACCAAGGGAGAAAGAGCAAGCAAAAGAGATTAGAAATGGAGGGAGAGAAAAGGAGAGAGAGATGAGAAGAATCAAGAGAAAGTAAGACAGAGAAAGAAAGTAAAGGAAAATATTAGAGAGCAGTGATGTAGAAAATGAAAGAGAGAGTGAGTGAGAGAAGGAAAGAGAGAAAAAAAATGAGAAGATAAAAAAAGTGTAAGAGAAGAGGGAGGGTGGGAGAGGGAGAGAGATATAAAGAGAGAAAGAAAGAAGAGAGAGAACTAGTGAGGGAGGAAGAGAGAGATAAAAGGCATGCAAGAGATAGGGTGAGATAGTGGGGGAGGGGGAGAGAGGAAGATGAGGAGAAAGGGAGAAGAGAAGAAGAATGAATCGAGATAGTGGTAGAGAGGGAGAGAAAGAGGGATAGAAAGAGTGAGAGACAGATAGAAGAGTGAGATACCCTCCCTTTCTCTCCTTAACCCTCTTAATACTCTCTCACTCTTTCTTCTGCTCTCTCTCACTTCCCTCCCTCCCTCCCCCCTCTCTCTCACTCAATGTCTTCCTCTCTCACTCTCTCACTCTTGCTCTTTCCTCCCTTAGTCTCTCCTCTCTTTGTATTTCTCTCATTCTCTCTCTTATTATTGCTCCCTCTCTTTTATTTTTCTCACCCCCTCTATCTCTCTTTGTTTATCATTCTCTTACTCTCTTTTCTATCACTCTTACTTCCCTCTCTTTCTTTGATTATTCTTTCTCTTACTTTATCACTCACTCTCTTTTTCTCACCATTCACTCTATTATTATATTGTTCTCTTTTCTCCCTCTTCTTATCGCTCTCACTATTTCTCACTTTCTCTTACGCTTCTTTCTCTCACTTTTTCCCTCCCTATTTCACTCTCTCCCTCCCTCTCACGCACACATCTTTATCTCTCTTTCTCACACACTCTCTCTCACTCGCTTCCCTCACTCTCTCTTTTGTATTTATCTCTTATTCTATCTTTCCCGTCCCTCTCTCTCACTCAAGATAGAGAATATTGAGAGAGTGTGTGGAATGAAGAGGGGTTGAGATAAAGCTTATTGATAGAGAGAGAGAGGGTGTGATGGAGAGAGACAGAAAATGGAGAGAGAGAAGAGAGAGAAAATTAGAGAAATAGTGAGTAAATGGAGAGTTAGGTAGAGATTATTGACAAAGAGACAGAGTGAGTGAATAGAGATTGATGTAGATTGAGAGAGGGCGTGAGAGGAAAAGGCAAGTGTGGGAGAAAAGCGAAAAGGAAGGAGAATCTATGAGAAGATTGAAAGAGAGAAATGTGGAGAGGCAACAAAAGGGAGAGAGTGAGAGAGAGCAAGAAAAAGAGGGAGTAATAAGGAGTGAGAGTGAGAAAGATATGGAGAGCGGGATAGAGTTAGAGATGAAAAGGAGTGAACATGAAGATTGAGCTAGAAAATGAAGAAATTGTGAGAGAGATGAGACAAAGAAAGAAAGGGAGAGCTAGACAGAGTGAGAAAGAAATAGTGAGAGAGAAGAGAGAGGGAGTGAGAGGGAGGTAGAGCTAGAGAGAGTGAGAAAGTAAGAGAGAAAGAGAAATGAAGTAGAGGGAGAGAAGGAGAGGAATGGTGAGAGAGGTAGAAAGAGAAGGGAGGGAGAGTGAGTAATCTAGAGGGGGAGAGGGGAGAGAGAGTGAGAATAGAGAGAAAAGATAGAGATCAAGAGTGATAGACAGTGGGAGTAGTGGTAGAGAAAAGCATAACAATAAGGGAGAGAGAAAGAGGGTAAGGAAGAGAGGGAGGAGTGAGAGAGGGAAAGAGAGCGAGAGGAGCAAGAGATAACGATATAGTGAATGAGAAGACCGAGAGAGAGAGAGAGAGAATAAGAAGGATATGCGCAAAATAAAGAGATTGACAAAGAGAGAGAGAGTAAGAGGGAGTGAGAGAACGAGGAGAAGGAAGAGTGAGGGGAGAAAATGATGATGGGAGAGATAGTAAGAGAATTAAAAAAGGATATAGAGAGAAACAGAGATGAAGAGAGGGAGTGAGGCAGGAAGCGAGCAATAGTGAGGGAGGAAGGGAGTGATCAAGTGAGAGAGGGCATGAAAGGGGACAAGAGAGATAATAAAGATAGAGAAGAGAGAGAATAAGGATGGAGAAAATTTGTGAGATTGGAACAGAGAGGAATAACTAACAACAGAAACAGAGCAAAAATAGGATTGGGAAAGAGAGAGACATAGAGATATTGAAAAAGAGAATGAGAGAGAGGAAAAAAAAGTAGATAAAGTTTTAGGTGGAGAGAAGGTGAGAACAAGGTTGAGGGAGCGTGAAAGAGAAAGAGGGAGAAGGAGAGAGAGAGAGATCGAAAGAGATAGAGGGTGGAATGGGAGTAGAGATAGTGGGAGGGAAGCAGAGAGAGAAATTGAACGATATAGAGGGAAATAAAAGAAAAATTTTGGGTGAGGACAAGAGACAGAGAGAGGACCACAAAGTAGAGATCTTAAGAGAGAGAGGAAGGGAGGGAACAAATGAGGGAGTGAGAGAATAAGGAGTAGATGGAAAGAGTTAAAAGAGAGTGAGAGAGAGTGAGAAGGAGATAGAACGTAAGGATGAGCAAGAGAAGAATTGAAAAAAGAACTCAATAAAAATTTAAAAAAATTGTAAAGTGAATATGGGAGAGGTATCCAACTAAAGGGAGGGAGAGCACGTGAGTGGCAAAGCAAGTATGAGAGAGAGAGAGAGAGAGCGAGGAGGTGAGATAAATATAGAATGAGAGTGAGAGAGTGCAGGGGGAAAGGATAACGTTTGCAACCAAGAGATGTAAACAAAGAAGCGAGGAAGTGAGAAAGATATAAAATAAGTGAGAGACAGTGCAGGGAGAAAGGATAACGCTTGCTACCAAGAGATGTAAATAGAGAAAGAGAGAGTGAGAGAGAGGGAGAGAGAGAGCATTAGAGATAGTGAGAGAGAGAGAGAGGAAAGAAGAGGTAGTAGGAAAAGAGAAAGGGAGATGTAGGGAGATAGGGAGAGGAATAGAGAAAGAAAGAGAGGTTTGAGGGATAGAAAGAGAGATAAAGTAACTAAGAAAGAAAAATTGAGAGAATGAGGGATATAGGGAAGGGAGAGTTACAATAAGCAAGAGAGGGAGAGGGAGAGAGAGTTAAAGTGAGGAAGAGAGGGGCAGATACAGATGAATGGGTAAAAATAGGAAGCAAAAAAAGAGAGAGTTAAAGAAAGGGTTCGAGGGGAAGAAAGAGAAGAATGATTAAAGAAAATTCTTGAGAGGTTTTGGAGGTATGTATGGAGTTAGAGTGGGGTAGGGATGAGAGATAGAGAAAGAGGGAGTGGGTGGGAGTGGGGGGAGAGAGAGAGCAAGAAGTGAAATTGATAGAGATCAAGTAACAAAAAATGAGAGAAACAAGCAAGAGAGATAATACAAGCGAGGGAGAGAGAGAGGGTGAGAGAGCAATATATGGAGAGAGGAGCGATAAAGTGAGAGGGAGAGTAATAGAGCCAGATGGAGGGAGAAAGATAGAGAGAGAGAGAATTAGAATAAGCTAGAGAAAGAGAGGAAGAAAGAGCATGAGAGATATATAGAAAGAGATAGGTAGAATAAGGAAGAAGGAGAAATGAATAATAAGCTAGAGAAAGAGAGGAAGAAAGAGCATGAGAGATATATAGAAAGAGATAGGTAGAATAAGGAAGAAGGAGAAATGAATGGAGAGAGATAGAGAGTGCAAGAGATAGAGAGATAAAAGAAAAGGTGAGAGAGACTCAAAAAGAGAGAGTGGAAGAGTTAGGGAGGATGGAAAGTGGTACATAGAGTGAGGGAGAGAGTGTGTAAGCTATGGAGGGAGTGAAAGAGTGTGAGAAAGGGAAAGATATAAATAGAGGGATGGATAGTGGTACAGAGAGTGGAGTGGGAGAAAGGGAAGGAAAGGTTGAGGTAAGACAGAGAGAGAGAAAGATAAAAAGGGAGAGAGGTAGGTAGAGATTTCAAGAGAGTAGTGTGGGAGGAATGAGAGAGAGCAAGAGCAACTGAGGGAGAG